>JAPYZN010000005.1:0-117001 GCA_030522865.1 Psyttalia lounsburyi
GCTGTAGTGATCACGGGCGCAGCGGTTGTGATAGGTGCTTCAGCAGGTGCTGCAACTGTAGTGGTCACGGGTGCAGCTGTTGTGATCGGTGCTTCAGCAGGTGCCGCAACTGTAGTGGTCACGGGTGCAGCGGTTGTGATAGGTGCTTCAGCAGGTGCTGCAACTGTAGTGGTCACGGGTACAGCGGCGGTTGTAGGTGCTTCAGCAGGTGCCGCAGCTGTAGTGATCACGGGTGCAGCGGTTGTGATAGGTGCTTCAGCAGGTGCCGCAGCTGTAGTGGTCACGGGCGCAGCTGTTGTGATAGGTGCTTCAGCAGGTGCCGCAACTGTAGTGGCCGGTGGTGCAGCGGCGGTCGTAGGTGCTTCAACAGGCGCCGCAGCTGTAGTGGTCACGGGTGCAGCTGTTGATATAGGTGCTTCAGCAGGTGCCGCAACTGTAGTGGTCACGGGTGCAGCGGCGGTCGTAGGTGCTTCAGCAGGCGCCGCAGCTGTAGTGATCACGGGCGCAGCGGTTGTAATAGGTGCCTCAGCAGGTGCCGCAGCTGTAGTGATCCCGGGTGCAGCGGTTGTGATAGGTGCAGCAGCCGTAGTGGTCACGGGTGCGGTAGTTGTACCAGCTACAGTGGTTGTTGGTTGAAGAGTGGTAGTAGATACTATAGGAGTTTTACTAACTGTCGTAGTCGTTGGTTTTATAGTGGTGGTAGGTCGAGCAGGCAGAGCCGTAATACATCGTCTAGCGTTCCTATTAACAGAGGTCAATTGTTTCTCCAACTTATGAAATAATGAACTATTACATCGTTCAATTTTTTTGGTAGCTACAGAGCTATCCCACTTCTCAGTTCTTCTCAGTCTTTCTGCTTGTGCTTTCCATGATTTAACGTGAGTATTCAATGTATCCTCGCGTAAGCCGCTGCAAAACCCTGGGTATCTCTTGTTCTTACATTCATTATGAATTCTTTCAAACTCTGTTCGAAATTTCTTCTCTTCCTGCAATTAGAGAAAAAATCACACACAATACTTATTTTTTCATAGCTACATTTTCTAGGACGCTTAACTAATTTTCATACCCTCAGAAGATCACCAAGTTTCCTCGTTATTTCCGCATAGTTCGGCGCATTTTTATTGAAGCACACCTTCATTTCATCGAGATAGTGTTTCAAAGCCGCCTTAGTGTGTGAATTTAATGGTTTCACACATTTTTCTAAATCCTTTCCTTTCTTCCGTGCGTCCGCAACGAGAGGCTTTAATTGATAATTTAAAAATTTAAAATTTATCATATATCAGTAATTAATTTCGTTCAACTCACTGCATGTTGTTGGACACTCGTATTAGCGCAATCTACGGCGCTTTTCCTTTTGTTCTTGTAGTCATCTATGAGTATGCGTTGAGTATTTAAAAGATCAACTTTGTAGTCCTTAAGGAAATTTTGAACATTGTCGATGATCTCCTCAGGATTCGGTACAAATTTCCCCTGGATCTTCAATTCGAGTTTACTTTTATTGCAGATTGCATGAAATAAACTGGTAACTAAAAAAAATTCTTCATGGAATACTTACGAGACTGATACCCGCAATTGCCCAGACAATGAGTAATGGATAGGCTCGCATTTTGCTCGAGTTGACAATGATACTTTAGTCGAGTATCAGACATTTTTATATGAAAATTCTCGCCCCCTCTTTGCTAGTAATCTGATACCCAAACTTTGATAATTATTACGCGTATGGCTTATTACTGGCGAACCACTTCTAGAAATTTGAATAAACAAAAAGTGGAAAATCAATATTGAGCAATTGTGGGAACAGTTTTTTGTCCCAATTGTCAACTGTAGACACGTGTTCTTTTGATGTCATTTGCTACGGAATTCTCAAAAATGCGAATAAATCCACAGTGATTATTGCGAATTTATTGACATTCTATATAACAGTAAATGCTGTTTGTGCCTAGACCAATTTTGCTTCAATAAATACAGAGACTCATTTTGGACCATAGTTTTTCCGTCGGAACCAAGAGTTGATAACGCCACACTTGCATGTTTGTGAAATTAGGACAATTTCGTTTGAGAATGATAACATTTCTAGTACATCCAATTTCCAAATACTGGCCCTTTACACGTGTCTCTGGTATTTGCCTTTGGTATCCTATGCGGGAGTTCTTTAAAATTAAAAATCATTACTTCTGCCCATTTAATTGATTCCTCTAATAACAGTAGGATTCCAAAAAATCGATAAATTTTCAGTCAATAGTTGAAGCGTGAATTAGATGATCTAGTAATTATTAATCAAATGGGAATAATATATAATTAAGGGTACCAAATGTGTTTAATTAAATAATTACACAATGCAAAACACATTCTTTTTCTTATCTGAAAAATTCGTTATTCAACAATGATTATGAAATCATGAGTCTTATCAAAATCCATGGGCATATGAATTACTGCTGAAAATATTAATTTGTTTCTACGACTTTTGTATATAGCAATATTTCATAAATATTTCATTCACAGCAAGTAAATTGACCATGGTTCCTTATTATTGAGAAACATTATTGTTTTAGAAATAAGTTTTAGAAATGAAACATCATACATTGAGAATATTTACAGTCCTGTAGAGTTACACTATTAAAATACACTTAAAAAATTGAATTTGCTTGGTGAGTTATGCGGCAAGTTCAGTAGAGTGACGTTGAATTCTACTCCGTGAGATAAAAAAAATGAAGCGCTCAACTGCACAGAAATTTCAATGAAATGCCTAACTTTTACGGACTTTTTAAAATTTTCAATGAAAACGTGAACATTTCGTCCAAATAATCTGGGGTATTGGATTGGTTCAAAATTGAAGAAGGTATTCGAATGATTGAAAAAGTATTTATTCAAAATATCTTAAATATTAAGAAGTAAAACACATTTTCGAAAAGTGTACTAACAATTACAAACAAACTTTTTTAACAAAGCATGACATCAAACATTATCTGCTCTGACAGAGACTGATTAATTTATCCAACAATTCAGACAGTTTTAGTCTTTGTTCGGCGTTGGGGAAAGGTTTGAAGGTACAATTGTGGGAGTAGGTGGATCTTTGTTTTCAGATGCAGTAGTGTCTCTAAGCCTAACCGGCGCAGCAGCAATACACATTCGTGCGATTATATTGAGACCACTCAAATCTTCTTTAAATTCAGTGACCGATTGGGCGACGCATTCCGAAAATTTTGCTTTCACCATCGAGCTCCCTCGGTGCTTTGGTTTTCTTGCAGTTGAGGCCTGTGCTTTCCACACTATCTCGGAATATTTAATTTGGGGTAGACGCAATCCGAGACATAACCACTCGAATATCTTGCTCTTGCAATCCTTGTGCATTCCTTTGAGATCTCCTTGAAGCTCCTCTCCTTCCTGCGAAGTTAGTGAAAAGAGTGTTTCTTTTATTGAAACGTTTAGGTCGCTATTACTGTCTAGACTAAAATGATTTACTCACTGTCAACAAGCCTCCAATTCGATCATCCAAAGCGTTCAAGTCCGGCGAATAAGTATTGAAGCACTTGTCAAGTTTAACCAGTTGCTTATTCCGAGCATTTTCAGTTCCTGATTTCAGTGATTCAGAGCATTCTCCTACGTTTTTTTTCTCATCTCTAGCTTTTTCCAAATCTTCCTTGAAGCCGCACATAAAAAAAAGCCAAACTATTCGTAGTACATGCCATATGGATGAAAAATTTACTCTGCAATACTCACTGCGAGTTTCTGAATACTGACGCCAGCAAAAGTTACTGCATCTGCCTTCGCTTTGTTGAAATCATTCAGGAGAGATTTCTGATCGTCGCTCAGCTGGCGTTTGTGTTCTCCTAGACTTCTTTGAGTTTTACCGATGGAGTTGGATATCCACTTCACGACATCTTCATCCAATATTGCCTCACTCTTGCATTTCAATTCGTCATTAAAGCGAGTGTGCCAATAAATATTATTCAGAATAATGAGAAAATTCAATACTTACGTGGCTAATGCTGATCGTTACAAAAACAGCAACAACTGCTTGTAGCCGCATTGTACCATTCACAATGATGCTTCATATGCTCTGGAAAATTTATTATCGCAAAACTCTCCCCTCCATTGATGGGAGTTTCAAAATTCGTCGGTGATTATGATATCATACTGTGGACTACTAATAAAAAATCGTTCAGAAGTTGAACGTACCAATAATGGAGATCAATATAGAGCAGTCGTGTAGAATGTATTCACCAGAAACTGTCAACTTTTGATAGTTACTTTGCCTCAATATTCTTGCGCCGTTGAATTCCTTCGCGTTTGACAATATTTAATGATTACCATAAGTTCACCTGACTAATCAACGGAGTTCATGAGTGAAGTGGTAAAATGATTCAAGCCAATTCTTACTATTCATTACCTAAGCGAGGAGACATGCAAGCAGCTGACAATTGAGGAGGTCCTAGGCTTAGTAAAGGGACTGGGGCTTACCCTATAAGTCGGCGTTTGTTAACGACATGCTAGAGGTACAAAGGGCTCTAGCCTATGTGCCGCCTTTCCCCCCTTTATGGTGGAAGCCAGGGGGGCTCGCAAGACAATAATAAAAATAATACTATTCATTAGTTTTTAATAAATATGGAGGAATTTAAGACGGTTAGTGAAATTTTTGTCAATGCATTTTTTGGACAACGAATTGACAGCTATGAGAACGGCTATTGCCAAAATTTCGACATTTTCAGTCGAGTTGGAAAACTTTTTTGAAGTCTATGTAAAGAGATATGTTCACTTAAATCTTTTTAGCAATTCACTACTCAATTATAGACGCCGGGGAAAAATAAGCGCCATTAGATTTGTCCGCAAATACTTTTGCAATGAGCGCCAAATCTGCTTTCATTTCAGTTCTTTATTCAAATATCATTGTGAGTTTATGAATTATATCAAAACCAGAACTGAAGTTGAAGGTATAATTTTCAGCACGATTTTAATCGTTGGTGTTCCTTATTGGGAAGCTTTAACGCAGGTTTGAGCATTCCTTCTTGCATTTGCAACTTCTACAGTGAAGATCCTCATTGGCGAGATAACACATTTGCTGATTTTTCCATATGCCAGACCAACGGCAATACCATCCGCTAACCTCAGCTTTCCTACAGACGCTAGATAAACTCCAACAGCCAATGAGATTCTTGGGACACTCTTCACGACGCACACCCTTGCAGATCTTTCCTTCTCAGAGGCACAATCAGCTTCAATCTTGTTCATGGCAGCTATGAGCTCGACACCTTTCTGTCAGTACGAATATAAAGATATATATGTGTTGATGGATTTCAACTAGAAAAAACATCTTCACTCTTAAATGCAGTAATCAAGCCGTAAAACAGTTTAAATTGATTTTGAATAATAGCCACATTGTGGTGAATGTCTCGGAATTCAAGGAAGATAATAGAATTTGTTGCCATTAGCTTGTTTGTAGAAGAACCTTAGCTCTCCAATAAAAGTGCTCTACGTTGCAAACTCGGATTTCGATTACTTTCAAATTATTTCAATTTTCATTTTAATTTTGAATTAATATTAATAAACGGGAGTCATTTTCAAATCGGCTTTGAGCTCAAGTTTGTGAATTAAATTTGGATATTTGAAATATCAAGGTAACTCACAGCCATTACAGCATCAGCGGCGTCCTCAGCGGGTTTAGTGTCAGGGGTGTTGTCTTCACGACATCTTACCAATCCAGTTGAAACCTTGTCCTGAGCATTCTTGAGTTCCACTTGCAGACTTGTCTGGCACTCTTGATTCTTTCCGTCAAGTTCCTTCGTGGCGGTTTCCACGAAGTGAGCTACAACTCCTCGAAAAGTCCCCATAAAAGCGTCGAGCCGATTGTTCTGTTCGTCTGCCAAATGCAACTTGTGTGCTTGCAAGCTATCCTGCATTTTCTGGACAGTCTCATTGAGCTGGTTCATAACTATAGAGACACTGGCTTCATTCTGAAATGATTATAAAATATTTGAATGTTATAGTGATTGATCAAACGGTTTACATTGAAGATTCCAATTTTTTTTAAACGGCTCTACATTTTTTGCGAGTATTTGATTGCTAGAATTCTCCTGACTTTTGAAGTTATCTTCAGAGTTAGGGGTAAATCCTAGGATTCGTAGAAAAAAGGAAACTCACCTGGCAAACAGATAGAGCCAAGACGACAAGAATCACTCCGCAGTACCTCATATTATCGCGAAAAGTTCAGTAGCTTCTTGAAACGAAGGAAATTCGATATTTGATGCAGAATTATTTCCGCACGCCATTTATATACCTCAAAAAAACCTCCCACATTGTTTGATCATGCGGAGCAAATACAGAAACGATGCGGAATTATTGACAATTCCGCGAACTTGAGATATCGCTCTGTTTGGAGGTCAGCACACAGAATTATTGTTTTAGGCTTACTCAATATCGAATCGTAGGTGATGAAAAATATCTCTGATGAGGAATTGAACCAATCAGATGATCGGAGTCAATAAAGGAAATCCAATGTCAACAAAAATTGCATAATTAATTTATTAAAAAAATATTAGACACTTTATTTATTCATTTTATACACATATATGTGATAATATCTATATAAATATGATAAATTTTTACAATAAACATATTATGTATAAATTGAAAGATAATCTTGGACTTTATAAAAAAAATAGTCCTACATTTAAGTTATTATCGTAATGAATTTCTCTCCTCTCATTGACTCTCACTCTGGGCGAGTCAAGAATCCTCGAGAGGATCCCAAGGAATCCGTATAAGGTGATGGCCTACTACCTCGCTCCACACATATCCATGAGTTTAACACGTACATAATCCCTACCGATAAAGTGAGGCCACTCTCTGTCCGCACATTCGAGTTGCCTCCTTCCCACCCATCAGCCCGATGTCCATGTATCGCGCATCATCCAGTCCACCAAGGTACCGGCTAAATAAATCCCGACCGCATGTGCTTACATATTGACAAAGAAAAAAAAACCTGAAGACTGTCAAGTACTGAAGCAATATTCTCCCATCCTGGTGCCGCTTTATTCTAGTTTTATTCGAGTGTGCGTACAGAGTCTCGCATTCGAGTGGGGTTACTTTCTCGCCTCCGGCAAGGCAAAACGCATCTAGGCTCATTCCAAGTGAAACATTTTCCAGCGTTTTACATGTAAATACAACGAGACTATAAATATTCAAAGAACGCCCCTTAACTGATGAGTGCCTTGTTATTTCTATTTTATTAAACGTAGATGAGGTAATATTCCGCATGTTGAATGACATAAACCGAATTTATACTTAGAATTATATAAAGTATATCTGAAGGTTGCATGGCCAATAAATTGGAAAATTATAAAATTTCACGTGTCAATAAAAATGGGACAAACTCTATTAGGTAATGAAAGTGGACAATTGAATTAATTTTTCAAAATTAAGCATAAGATATGATAATTTTGTCATAAAAAATTATTACATGTAATGACATTCTCTCTCCACTCACAATCATACAGCACTCGATTTATCATTTCACAAACAAATGGATCAAATACAAATACAAATATTAATCATTTCACCGTGGAGAACCGAATTCGACGAAAAAGACGATAAAAGTCGACCCAGTTCATGAATATTTTAATTTCCAGACACTTCTCCACACCCATAATCAAATACGGGGTAGAAAAGTGTTGATTTTTATGGCAGTGACCTTCTCATATGGCATCAAAGAGCATTCGACGTATTTTCCCGTCATAACTGCACACGGACATTGGCAAAAGTCAGTATTTTTTTGTTCTCCTTTGACATTGAAAAACACATGCGATGTGCAATCACAGGTTAATTGAATCGTCCTCAGTTTCACCTGCCATTCAATATTTTCTCAGTGAGAAGCGACTTTAATTCGATTATTTTCACTTCTGAAATGTTTGAACGTTTGAAAAATCCCGAGAGACCCACATTCGCCCATGCCTATAAATGAATAAATGAAAATTATATTCGTATCTATAGGCACGTGCTCACCGTTAGTTGTAATTGCTAGAGATTTGCGATAATCTCACAAATTTCCTGGTATAATATCAAATGCATATAAACAACGTCAGCATCAGTTGATATTCTACTGCAGCGGGCTTGTTATGGGTTAAGGCGTTACTGATAATTAAATAATACGATATGGTTTTGGTAGATAGAAGAGAGGAGACGATAAAAGTGATAGGTGACACCCGATAGATTGTTCTCAATCTCGGAGCACCTGTATTCTCTTACTTCTGGGTATTTTTCGGATCGTTTTTGCCGTTTTCTTGAGATATCTCTTGATTAAAGATACTGCAGTCGTTTTTTCTGTGCTCTAGATATCGGGGCGGAATGATAACGCGAGACAAAGTTCAGAAAATCCATGGCAGATGTTCTCAATAGAAATTAATCGATCTTGATCATTTGTACAGAAAAATCTTCAGGCTAGCTGAAATTATAATTTAATGACCAACCCGTCGGTTTATCAATATTAGGAACAGATTTTCATAAAGTATAACAATTATTTTTAGTCCATCTCCATGAAATAAAGTTTAAATAGTAAATTGTCAATTACATAATTCCTTGAAAATAATTTTTTCCATTTTACTTTGTCTGCTTGAAATTTCTTTGTTACCTTTGAGAGTAAACATTTAACATTCGTGTTTTCATGGCTGCAGTTAACAAATACAGACCCGACGCTCATCGCTCTCCGGAAAAAGGGTCTGCGGGGCGAATCGAAGAGTGAGGGGAGTGCGTTAGGGTCATGGGTTGTGAATGGTACCCTTTGTATAAGTCTTTTACTGAAGCACGTGCTCCAGCCGCAGCCACTCAACCGCGCTTATAACATGAATATACATATTCCTCCCAAGAACAAGACGCTGTACTATTGCATGACCCATTTCGTTGTATTTACTGACTGTAGTACGCGAACAATGCCGCACGTCCAGGGACTCGTATCGGTTTTAATCTTTTGTTCGGGGGGTTTTTGTTTGAGAGAGGGATTTCGCTCTTTGCGGTTTTTTTTTCGCCAGTGGGTATTGTTTAGGGGGGGGGGGGGGGGGGGGGGGGGAGCATGCCGGCGGGGAAAAAAAATAATGCGGAGGTCCTTCGATCGCGTGCAACCCTCGAGCAACGACATCGTCTGGGCCTCAGTCCCCATCCCCCCTCCCTCTTATCGATGGGTGGAATTAATGAAGGTACCTCGTAGTTAATCATTTAATGGTCCGGGAAGAATCGATGGGATTTTTTGAATACTGTTTTTTTAAATAAAAAATAAGACTGATTTTTCCTTTGATTTTTATCTACAAAAAATATCTTTATCTATTTATTTTTATTATTCTTTCATTACTGTTTTATATCTCAGTAATCGCGAGATAGTGTTTTTTTATTGACTTGATAAATATTCGATATCGACTATTGAACGATATGATCCGATTTGCAAGGAAAAAATGAACAAATTCTGTGATTGATGAAATAAATCGTGGAAATGATGTTCTTGCGGTGAAAAAAAAAAATTTATCTAGTTTAATTTGATTTCCATGAACCCTTGAGTTATTCCAATACACTTGACTCAATAAATATAAGATAACAATTGTCTATCAATCGATATGATGCGAGAAAAAATTGGTATCTCTTTGGCTAATATCTCCTCTTATTTTATTCACCGCAATTTTTTTTCTCATTATTACTGTACACTGTTGTACACTCATCTTCTGCATTAATTATAGCCAAGTTACTTGTAAGCCTAGCATCCGGTATGTAATATCCTGGACCGATCGAAGGCCAGCAGATGCAACTGTGATATTGCCGGGGATTTATGACTCGTTGCGCCAATGTTGAGATCGAAAAATGAAAAATTCCTCCCGCATTGATCATGCCGCTGTATCGCGCAGACCAAGTTATACCTGCAGTACTTTGTGATGATCTTTTAATCCTTGTTGAGGCTAGACTGCGCGACGCCTGCGAAATCTTATCGGACGATATTTTTTCACTTGCAGAATTTTTTCTGCCCATTTTTTTTTGCGTGGAGTGCAAGCCTGAGTCACCCGGCGTAAACTCTGAGCGTGACGTGGAGGGAAAATATGTCGATTGCTATTGAGTGATTAATTGGTAAAGAGTGGAAAACAATTCCGTGGAAATAATGAAGAGGCGATAATAGTTTAAAAAATGAAAATATGGATAAATAAATGAGATTTGCCTGCGGAGAAATAATTCTTTTGAGAGTCAAAACGAGAGTTACTCCCCTCAGCCTAATTACTAAAATTTAAATGCCAAATGTTGTTTAGTGTCCTCCAGAGACCTCCCATGATGAATTAATTCGTAGTACCTCGCATTCGACATAAACTCAGCGAAAGGGCGGAGGGGCAGGAGGTAGAGGAAGTGAAATAAGAAAAACTCGAACCAGTGATTTTAATATTCATCACCCGGCAATAGTAAGAGTTTGAGAAGGAGAAATGAGAGAAAAAGAAGGCTCATATTATGCCCTGTGCACACTGAGACGCCCCTCCTCCCTCCCGACATCCCGTTTCGACCCACCGCAGAGGGAGCACAAGATGTTCTTGTGCGAGATGCGATTCCGATCAACTCCCAACGTCCATCACCGGAAATTAACTCCACTGAAGAAATGTCCACCTGATCAGGTTTCACATTTCTCCGTCAATCGAACATCGATGGTTTTTAGACATCATGAGAAGATATAAATGGGAGAATTCTCCATATCAGGGAGCAATAAACTGGGAAATAAAAATCATTAAAATGACGAGGCATTTCTTCCTGCGTGAATATGGATTTTCAATGGTTTTTTAAATTATTGTAGTGAATAGCTGTCGAAGGGGGGGGGGGGATACAAAATTAGTGTTATTATATAAGTGGAGACATTTCTCGCATAAGTGATGCTATGACCATCAATGCAAATTAGTGACAAAGAACAAAGCCGAGGTTATTATTATTTAGAATGATTTCTGTGATTTCAAATGCTTTTCATTTATAATAATTTTCGTATCATTAAAGCTTTTCTTAATTTCTAACATGTTATGATGCGTATTAATTGACAATAGATGTTTTAAAAATGGTAATTTTCTGGTTCGGTGGTTTATCTATTTATTTTTTATTTGTCTTTTTAGTTATGTGCAGGTTAGTCCAAATAAATTAATTAACGTTACGAAGTAAAAGGGATTCACCAGAGATTTATAACGTGCAATAATCATCCAGGGAATTTACGATTTCAATAACTAAACCGAAAAGCCCATTAGTATCAGAATTACGTGCACCACAGGTGCGATAAAAACAAATATTAATTGAATTAAATGTTTTATCCACGGGTATGGTAGGTGAGCATGATGTAAACCTCCGTGGGTATGTAGTTTTACTCGGAAATCACGTTTAACTGGAAAACACGCGCTAACGAGCCACTGACTCTTTTCGAGATAAAATTCAATGCAGCAGTTTGTAGAAGTGTCGAGGAAGGCGCCTTCGTTTCACTTAGCAGTCGATACGTCACCTTTCGGCGGGTTTATTCTATCAAGCGTGGGTTAGTCGCGGATAAGGATGTGAAAATGATGGTGACCGAATTCCTCCTCCCCCCCGGTAAAGAAATACTATATAGTATAGTGATCTCCCCACCAAGTTTCAATGTTTTCCAACACTGTATCCAGAAAATATTGTTCAAGACTCTTTTTATTACTGAGAACGATAAAAACGACGATAAAAATTCCATTGGAGACACTTTGTAACTGGAGATGCGTCTGCCAGCACATCTTCTCGTATTTCTAGGCTAGATGTAGTCTGACGCAAATGGACAAAGATTTAAGACAATAGTTGCATTCATTCAGTCGCGCGTAAAATAATCCGCATGACCTTTGGTAATTGCTATCGTTGAATTCATAATACACCCCTTCATGAATCCCCAAACTCATCAAAAGAAGAAGGACTTTACTCATTTCAAATTGAATAAACCGAAGTTATCGGTTTCCAGTCATTAACTGTCCCACTAAGCGCGAATAATTTCATTAAGTCAATATGAAAAATAATACTTGAGACGTGTCCGTGATATTGACAACACTAATTACCATTTATTTCCTAGAATTACCGAGTCAAGTGTCCATTAAACATTTAAAAATTTGCACCAACGAAATAAATTACATTTCTTCATCCGTCTTCAGTGTAAAAACGTGTATCTCCAGCTTATAGACACAATCTCGTGTCGTCTGGGTTCACGCATTATCAGGAGCTAGTGAGAAATCAATTTTTAAGGGGTTAGGCCACTCTAGAACGTGAAAGGATCGTTTAAAATTTTTTTCTGAAGAAAATTAGGAAATAAATTAAGATTATAAAACCGAATTAATACCAAAGTGGCGGACACAATGAAAAATAAAGTGTTAAATCCGCTTTAATCTTAATCGCCATAATCTTCTGCGATGCTATTTTTGAGAACCAAAAAAAAAAACGTTTTTCGAAAATTTGAGCATGATCTAATGCTTTAATTCATCTTCAAGCCTACCAAAGTTGCACCGTTGCCACTTGAGTATTGATTTTTTTTTTTCATAAAACTCCTCCACTTCAAACTGAAAGGGGAAAATCGCTCGTTAAGTCATCGCTCATCGCTCTGCCACAAGATAAACACATATTCGAAGAGGAAAAAAAAGTGAATAAAACGAGAGGAATGAAAGCAATAAAATAATACTGGACAGTCGTTGCCTCTTGAGAAATGTGACGAACCCTTGAGGCCGAGTGTTATGTTGGATGTAGAATCGATTGAGTACCCAACAAGAATGAGATAAAATAGAGTTTAAAGAGCAATTGTTTTATCATCATCAATTCTTTCGTGAGTGAACTGAAAACAACTGAGCAGGAAGTTAAGATAATGACAATACTACTGAACCAATTGGGTTGTTTAGAATTTGTTACGGATAAATATATTCGAAATTTCTTTCTCATTTTTACTCCATAATTATACGTAATTATGAAAAGAATATACAAGACTGCAAATTTGATGGACCTTTAGCACATGCTATTGCAATTTAAAAATTATAAAGAAGTAAATAAACAACAATTTGTGGCTCACCGTTCTGGGGTCTTTGGAGAATATTTATAATTATCCAAGTATTATGTTCTCAAGATTTCAACAGTACGGTAGCTTCTAAAAAAAATCTATGAATATAAATCTTTCTAATGAGCAATTTTTGGTGAAATTATGAAACCAACTTTTTTGGAATAAATAAAAACAGGAGAAAATATATTTCAGTTTCCCTAGAAAGTAATCGAGTCCTGCAGTGGCTCTTGCCATGTACGGACAACTTGTTCCCATAAAATTTCTCTGTACCCACAGAACGCTGGACAAACGAGTGTATACGTGTGCAAAAAACGGTCGAATGTGAAAAAAAAATTTGTTGAAAGGGAGGGGGGCGGGCAATTTATGGAGTGGGGAGAGTGCGGCAGGACGTCCTACGCGAGGCGAGATAAATCGCATCCAAGTTAACACGAAGAGACTGGCGTTCATGCCACACCCTGAGAAGGTGCCTGTTGAATTAACAAAATAAATAAATAAATAAATAAATAAATAAAATAAGGGGAAAAAAGGAAATAGAAAATTTTGAAGGAAGAAGAATGTTGAAGGTACTGTGGCAAAAATTTGTGGGCTTCTTCTGTATTTATTTATTAACTATGTATGTAAGTGTACAATAGTGTACAGTTGGGAGAGCTTGAGAGAGTTTGAAAATAAATTTTAACGTGGGTATAAGTTTTTTCGAGGGCACCCGGGGGTTACGTATGGACTCCTCGGGACATCATCTCGGGTTTCTTGGGCACGTACAAGAGAATGTAGAGAATAAATTTGTCTGGGCAAATTGGTACCAACAATTTTTCAATGTTTCTACCGTGTCGTTCTTATTCACGTGAAATTTTTCTCGCGCTTTCAGAATAACACTTTATGGTTAGCTCGGGGTGAACTATGTCGGTGAGCGGCATAAGCGAAGTATTTTTGAATTGTTAATAGTTGTAAAAATTATAATACGATGTGGAAAGGGGGAAATAAAATTTAATTAGTAGTCTAAAACGGCTGGGAGGCAATTGCCTACCGTTGCAGTAACGTTGCCTAACGGTCTTGTCCCTACTTTGTAGTGATTTTGTAGCAGTCACACTCTTATAATAATATCTGTTGAACATGAAATTAATTTCGCTGCAAATCTACACCCGTTGTCAAACCCTACCTCATCTCACCAATTCCATCATAATTACGCTGGCCCACAATTCACCAACATAAATGGTGTCGAATTAATCGACTGTGAAGAATCACGATTACATCCCGAGCCACACCCACTGGGTCACATGGCTCGAAATAACTCCTCCCAATTTTAATAACAATTAGTTCTCAGAACAACTCACTCAGTGGCTCCCTAAAAATAGAAAGAAAGAGATTCTCTCAATCTCCTCTGAAATAACGAGAAATTCATTCGACAATATTCTCTGAAGTTTATATAATGGACCGTGACCGTGATGAGGTACCTCTGACTCTTGTATTCAATTTCTTTTTTTCTGTCACTCAATTGCAGTTGACGGACAATATACCCCGGGTAAATATAAATCGTCGTTGATCACAGTTGCCGCAGTATATCGATTAATTCTCAGAGTCTGTTTGGCCAAGGCGAGGGTTATATACTGGTATACATGGGGCACTCGTCTTTCACCTTGCCCTTCGGCATTCTCTGCCCACCCATATAATCGATTAATCGTCGCCGAATGTGTTTCTGAAACACTCGAAGAGAATGTGTCACGCAAGAATATCATGATGTGTAATTAATCATAATGGGTGATCTTGAGCGTCAGTGATTCAACAATTGAGTTCACTATAAGAAGTCAAAATTAAATAATAAGGAAATAGAGGCATTAATCAACCATTTGCAATATTGTTTTGTCGATTAATGTGCCCCTCTTGAAATTAGAGACGCGATTTCTTAT
Source organism: Psyttalia lounsburyi (assembly GCA_030522865.1). Classification (NCBI taxonomy): domain Eukaryota; kingdom Metazoa; phylum Arthropoda; class Insecta; order Hymenoptera; family Braconidae; genus Psyttalia; species Psyttalia lounsburyi. Next base: position 14,944 of record JAPYZN010000005.1, read on the forward strand.
TTCGATGACTCGGTACTTATGAATAGTAACGCGCGGCGAATGCGCATTTCAATTTATGGAAATCTGGAAATGAGTTCGGGACTTTTAATTATGTTGCGGGAATACTGGAGGGGAAATCAACAAACAAACGTATGATTTTGGAGTTTATAGGCCCCCCTAAACTCATTTACGTGGCCTCTGTCAGCGATCTCTCTGTATGTTTGCATTTTTTTTGTCGACTTTTTGGTGCTCTCCCCTGTGCCTTTTATTATTGTATTTTTAGGCTTGAGCGAGGGTATTGCCTACGCCGGCACGCCCTAGGCCTCTGCTGAGTCTGAAAGACTGACAGACTGAATTTCAAGAGAAAATTTATTCTAATGCAAAAACTTTTTTTCTCTTGGGGATGTAATTTATGTTTTGACATTTTTCAATGTGGATAAAATGAAGTTTATTACAATATTTTTAATTATCGATAATTGAAGAGTAAAATGGTCTTGCATGTGAAATATTAAAATCATTTATAACAGTCTCAAAATCAGCAATTACACTTAATTACTTCTGAAATTTATTGTCGAAAATATGTAAATGACACGTATTAAAAAAGAAAAAATGCGTAATGATAAAAATTGGCGTCGATGTAATCGACAGGTAGAGTTTGAAAAATTTATCTCCCCGTCCTCGATTTCACCTCTTCTTCTGCACTCTGCAAAATTCCTCGAAGGTCGAGCCTTATATCATTCGCTCCGGCAACACCCTGCACTTTTCATCGACACGAACGCGCATCAATCCTTGACTGGCTCCAATTTTTCTCATCGCTCCTCACTTGAAAAAAAAACATGCAACCGTTTTACGTGACTAATTATTACGCGTACCTGTCGAAATTTCGCTTTGCACTTCGTTATCTCTGAAATGTGGCAGTTTTTTTCAATAATATGGAGCGGTATTTGTACCTGCAGGATCATTCTTCATGTGATAAATGTCGACTTTCAATTTTTATACTCTTCAAATATTAATCTAAATACAATTGCCTGAACTGTTCAACTGTACAATTACGCCAGAACTGTTGTACAACCGTTCGAGAACAACTAGAGGATTTTCCACTACCGCAGATCAACCGGAAATTAATCCAATTCTGAACGGAACGAACGAAGCCAATTGAATCAATTACAAATCACTTCATCATTTTTTAAATCTCTTTTCGAATAAATGAGTAACTTCAGACGTTGAAACTGTTTTTGTCTCCTTTTTGAGGTTTTAAATTTCTTATGTGAAAAATTGTCAAGTAAAAAAGAGAATTTTTGATCCCGGAATTTGACTTCCAAGTGAAGTAGAAGCACTCAGTAACGGCATGGCAAATTCGTCGAGTGTTGAGTCAAAGTGGAGGCACAGAAGAGACAGAATCTGCAGACGAAATGAAAGTGTTATAACGAAAATTGAACAAAAGGAATAGCAAAAAGTGAATGGTGTTTAATTCTCTGGGAAATTTTGCCAATTCTATCAGATATTTGTAATAGACTTCAGTTTCAATATTCAACTGGAGATAAATGCACCCACATCGAGGTCGACGACATTTCGAATTTCCAGATAAAAACGAGATGAGAGAGAAAAATATACAAGAAGAAATCCATACTGGAGGTGTGATGAGCTATTTAAACCCGTGATTTTTTTTTATCTTCTCGCTGAGGTGTGTGTACGGCTTTGTACGACCTATGTGTCAATGTTTTGAGTAAATACACGGATTTTGTCGAGTTAAGAGTCCCCTCTATCTACGGAATTCGGGGATGTGGCACCTCTGAACGGTGTCGAAGATCTTGGGGTACTCTACCTGGAGGAAAAAAAAATAATAATAATGAAATACGTAGAGAACTGAAATTTCGGGACGGCGTGTAATTATTGTCAAAATGGACAATCCCAAAAATTGTCTCAATTGCCGTTTTCGCCTTTAGAATAATTCACAAATTATTCCATGTTTTGCAGTCGAATTTCTCCCAAATATAATCATTGATTTAGCTGCTCTCAGTATTCAAGAGACGTTTTCCTTTTTTTTTTTTTGAAAATGTGAAAAAATCCTTTCATTAATTCATAGGAATATGCACCGGGGAGGAGGACACAATCGACGCCTCTTCGTGCAACGGTAATCCCCATCCTCATTAGCATTTCATACTGGCTCAGCGCTGTAATTTTTTATTTCTTTTCTCGTCACGCGTCCCAACCCCTTCCTGTGCATTTTGTGACACTTCCTGTCGAGAAACTGTGTCTCTTTCTTTTATCCGAGCGAACCTCATCAGGGTCATTCTCATTCGGTCGCATTATGTGGGACCTCGAGTAGCGATTGATATCGATTAATTCAACGGAAATTTCACTGCGGTTGTTCGTCGGTGAGAGGTCATGCAATGTATCCAAATGGACTCCAGGTATCCTCGTTCTATCTCTTTTATAATCAATATTATTAGGTTGTAGTAAAGAAGTTTTACTTTTTTTTTCAATGACAAAGCAAACCCCTTGGAATTGTAGAACTAAAATGTAATTAAATTACATATCATACAGTGTATCAAAAATAAGTGTGCAATCGCACAAATAATTGGCATTAAGTCAATTACTTTGAGATCTTCTCGATAGCAACTGAGATAATCCCAAGTTTTCATATTTTATTCCGAATAAAATATGTCTCTGATAAGATTTATGCAACAAGTAGCTCGTCATGTAATCAAGTCCCAGTTGGGACGGGGTTCTCGCCCGATTATGTTTACTCACTGCTTTATCCACCTACGCAACAGCAGTTCGAAGTATCTCCAAAGAAACCTCTCCCCGTTTTTATTTCTCCGACTTTTTCTCTCGTTGTCCGTTGGTGTGGGTGGACGTGTGTCCCTTCGATGTGTAAGGATAAAAAATTTATTCTCTCCGGCAAGAATATTTGTATACTGAAAGATCCTCAAAAATTTCTCTCTACTCTTTGATAACTCAAGACTCAGAGTGAATTATTAAAAATTTTCTCGCATTCTCATGATTTTTTTTAAGCTTGAAAATGAGAAACCAGTCATTTGCATCGTTTATTCTGGAGAAATTCACAACTGAGGACAGGTGAAAATTTCAGGGATTGTCTTATGCCAGATACACTATGTAGTTCTAATGAAAAATTATTCTATTTAAATTTTAACCTTTAGAATAATAGCCGTATACATTACATTGTACAAAATGCGGATTAGCCCACCTAGGCTCACATCTCCACCGCAGCAAGACAAGTGCGGGCGTCTTACGAAACCGTTCACAATTATGATATCACTGATTTTCATATTTTTCCCAGAGATCGCGGGTACCGATGTAAATAAATGCTGTTGTTTTATCGGATATGGTGTGCTGAGAGACAAGTGAGATGGATAAAAGGTGACTAATGGAGCCAGGCAAAAATCCACCTTCAGATTGTTGAGCCGTTGATCATCAGTCATGGCGTCTAGGGACTCCCCAGTCATTGCAAAATCACCTTTCCCTCCAATCCTCTCTACTCGTAACTCCGTAGTCTCGGCTGTCAACAATATCGTGTGCTTACACCTACAATCCCATTGTTCGTGCTATGTGTCATAGTGAAACGATGAGTCGCGAGGTGCTTGGGCGCGTGGCACCCACCAAATTGGAGGTGCGCCAGTGACAATGGGCTCTAGAGCTTGTTTACTCTTCAATGGGCTAATCAGGGACTAAACAATGACTATAGATATTCGACGATTGAATAAAAACCGGGACTACATCGTTTGTCATGTACGTTAAGGAAAAAACCCTTTCTTGTGTATATAAAAAAACTGGTGTATTGCTTTCTGTCACCGATTATAAAAAATCTAGTGAGTGAGAAAAATTGTACACGTGGATGGGATTTCGTAAATAAGGCGCTAAATAATTGTCCCTCTCGTGGATCGTTCACCTCTCGTGAGGGACTCCAGAGTAAAATCCTATAAAACAGAATAAAAAGGTTTAAGCCGCTTGACTTACGATCGTTCAAATAGTACCACCCAAATCAATTAGCCCGGCGCGTAACCAAGGATTTACTTAAGATGTAATAAAAAAATGCCCAATAAAAAATGGTATAGGTAGACATTAGACCTTAACTATCAGAATTTATCGCTAGAGTGGTTGGGGAAATGTTAATGAGCCCAGACTCCCGAATTCCTTCGGTTAGAGCTCGTCCCGTTGTGTACGAATGACAGATTCTGTCTATCTGCCCCATCAGGCCTCTTAATTATTGTGTCCATCTCCTCGTGTTAAAAATTCAACCACTGACACTCCTTTGATGTTTCTAGGAACTAGGGACAAGCCACTTGTCACGCAAAATTTCAAACTACAATTGAAAATCGTTTGATCGTATTGAAGAATCAGGAGAATTTGGAAATTTTCGGCTTCCCCAAAATCCAATGGAATTGAAGTTTCAGACCAATCCAACATTTCATAATTTTCATAACATATTGCAAGCAAATAAAGCAGATGTTGACTTTTCCATTCTAAATGCATATCACTATCATACATATCACACATATTCATCCACCTCCGCGGACTCGTCCAATAAACTTACAAAGTTAAATACAAATGAATTCACTTAAATATTCAGCTCGAAAATTGGCCGTAAGTTTCGATGGAGTATTCCCTCGATTGGTATATCCTCTGAATAATGCAAAGCCTAATTCCTTTAATTGAACACGCGACGTTATAATTTCCAACTAACTTTTATTCGATGCATTTCATGAATTAACTGAGAGTGCCGTAGCGTGTTTTTTCTCGAGAAAATACATCGCATTACCTTTAGGAAATTCGTGCCTCGTATTGGAGTCGCTCACGTTAGCAGGTCATTTGGAATGAGTCTGCATGGACCACCTCGACGTACGAAAATATATAGGGCTTGGTGCGGCAGGAGAGGGCCTATCGTATACATTTGTATACGCATCGGGATACCCTGGTTTTTAAATCGAATATAGTCATCCCTCACACGTCGCAGACTCGGAAATAGTAAATGTATTTTTGTGCTACACGTGGGCACTCTATACCGCACTTGTTTGTTATCTATTCATGCGGAGCGGGCTTTCAGATATTCAGTCATTCATTGTTTTTTTAAGAAAACAAAAAATAACAAAAAATTGTTTGTAACATCGAGTGCCCGCTCGGGAATTGAAAAATTGTTTTCTGAATGCCTGATGCATCTCTCTATTTGCTCCAGCTGAAAGTCGTGCAGCGAAATTGTTTTCATGATTTCGAAATTTCGTAAGATATATTTAATACCACGACTGGAGCAAAAATGAGTGTTGAAACATTGCTATGTACCTCATTGTAAAATTGACAGTTTAGCTATTAAAAATGGGACAATTTTCTTACTTCACATATAATGAGAATTCTAAAATATTCAAAAATTTGAGGAATCAATTGTGCTACCCTTTAATGTTAATATTTAACCTAAATAATATTAACGATTAACGGAGTGAGTTCCAAATCCCAAATGGGAGTAAATGCTGGCGTGTGATGTCCCCTATAGGCCCCAGATCAGTCTGACATCCACGAAAGATCGATACATATCAGTATGCAGTAGATACCGTGGCTTCTGTAATAAGGCGGAAGGCGGAGAAGGGATCTAGCGCACAGGCAATCGGCACGTGTGAGCATCCAGAAAAGATATTACTGGGAAATCCATGGGTATGACGTATAGAGATGATTCCTCTCGCTCCGACGAATGCTCTCCAAGCGTTTTTTTTTTTCACGGAGAAATGGCCCTATGTCTATGTCTTTTGACGGCTGAAAGAGAGCGGTGTGATGTAGAAGGACAAGATGAAAGTCGTCTCGGAAAATCATGAGACGCTATTCTGCGGTTTACAACCCAACTCGGCTTCTATCGGAGGTCGTCGGCCTCTTCCCGTACCTGCGGCTACTATTCCTTACTAGGATATACACTCGTCACGAGTCACAAAAGGCCAAGACGTGGTGACAGGTGGAGGCAATTTTCCTCACTGTCTTTCGAGAAACATATTTTGAATCAATTCTAGGGGATTTCAACGATTTTTTTTTCGCCATTTATGATTGACAAAAAACCCTTTCCCCACCCCCAAAAACTTTTTTGTTAATCTTAAAGTTTTTAAAATTAGTCTCTACCATTTTCTCCCAGGGAATATTGATAGGAAAAAATTAATTTTCACATTAATTTCAATTTTACATATTTCTGAAAGGCCAAACATCTCCGAAATATTTATAAACCTTGCATTTATTTATTACAGATTAAGATATTTTCGAGATTAAAAAATAATATTTTAAAGCGCTGAATGCTCATTAAAATATACTCTGGTGACAGTGACTCTCCGTAATTGCCGAAAATTAGCCGTTAGTTTGGGTACAGGCGTTATAAACATTTCTCAATGTTTTTTTTTTTTGGTCAACATGTCTCGGTTGATTATCGACGATGTTGGTACGATCCTTTCGCAAGTTCGCGTCACCGAAAAAGGTGGCGAAACTCGAGAGAGTTTTAACGGTGATTCCACGGGTCGTCTGAATCTTCAAATGATGCACTCTGAGTCTTGCCCTTATTGGTCATGACGAGAACGAGAGAAATGGGTAGATGATGTGCTCTCTCCTTGGGCAATTGTCTTCTCTCGAAATGGAGTAGCGAATGAAGACGGGTTAGAATACACTTTGTACGATCAATCATCATCAGACGGCTCAAGCGGATCTTATCTTCCGTAACTAATTGCCATGAGCAGTCATTGGACTTGCAAACTCGGGGGAATTAAGGCAGTCAGACGGTTATCACCTTTATAAAACACTAATTTACAATTTAATGTGGAAATTAATTATTATTTCTGGGGTATCAATCGAATTCGTTGAAAGATTTATTGAATGGGTTGAAATGTTTCCTTTTTTTATGGACTAAAACAGAATAGTAAAACGGAGAGGGTATTCTTTTAATAATAAGCTGAATTGATTTAGGCAGGCTGGAAAATTAACAGAACGTTATTGATCTATTCTCCTCAATTCAATTCAATTTGTACTGTAGTTTTTATCGAATATTTCACTCCGTGCAGTAAAAAAGAAAAATATTTTGAACCCACCAAATGACGAATACAATATTTAATAGTTAATGTTTTCTTTTTACTTTCTATTCCAGAAGGGATACTTTACTGAGAGCAACAATGATGTGGCTACGTGTCATTCTGATCTTGAAAGTGCTAGCGCTGACAGCGGCCACAGGAGACTTTCGTCACATCTCCTACGAAGGTAAGAGATGAAAGATATTGTTTGGTCGAGTTTGTAGTGACGAATGAATTGTATTTTGATTGGACTTATTTTGGACCTAGCAAGGAAAATGGACAGCCGATGGCTTGATTTATACAATTTTTATTTGAATTCTCTCCGTAAATTTGATAACGTCGATAATAATGAGTAGGACACAAATTTCTGAAAGTGATTTCAACGTCATAATTAGTTCGGTCCACCATACTCCATCAATCATTTCAACTTTCTTCATTCACTTCGCTCATTATCTCCCACTTAAAACATGAAGGACCCCGTGTATGCGTGAGTAGGTGAGAAATAGTCGTCGATCAAATGTCCAGCATCTCTTGGATTACCGTTGGCGTTCCACTTTGAAAAACAGGACCAGTGAGTTTTCTACCAGCTACTACGTCTTCTTTAAGACTGACCATTAGTTTTCATCATCATCTTTCGCAAGGGAGGAGGCAAAAATGAGGAAAGTACATGTGACCGCTCCCACGGATTCCCACTCCCTACGTATTAAATGAATAAAGTGGACCGTTTGATTCGTCATTTTTGCGGTCTTTATTTTCTCTGGGATGTATGAAATTACTAGTGGAGTACCGTGGAAAATCGTCCATTGAGGGTCTGGGGAGAGAAATTTCTATCAAAAGTTATGTTTAAGTTCACATAATCTGGCCGTGTGCGGATTGGTTTTGTTTTTTTTTTCCACAAAACTCCAGGGGAAATTATTAAAATCTACTGATATTACACAGAAAATAGAAAATTATCCATGAAAATCTCGTGTATTTTTTCTACGGGAAATCGTTGTGAATTCTAAAGTATTCAATGGATTGGCAATTTTCAGGACCACATGACAACAGAAGTAATGAAAAATTTCGAGAAAAGATTTTTTAACATTTTTATTGATCATTCAGTTATTAAATCCATTTGTGGAAGAAAAATCTCCGAAATTTCTGTATCTACGGATGAAGATATTATCGATTAACCCGCCGACTTCACCTTTCCCTATAATTCTTTAAAATAATCTGATGAAGACCGCGCCGCAGGGTGCATCTTAAAGTTTTCCTCTTCTACCTCGTCATCAGTAATTTCCGAAAAAGGATTCCATATTCAAGTGAGAGCACCTAAAATTGAATGAAAATCATTAATTCATCCATATGACTCATGAAGTATCACCCAATCGCAATCAATTCCACCTCATCATAAGATTTAATCGCTTCCCACGATCAATCCTCCCACTAATCATAACTGAGAATTAAGTAAACATATGCCCGATGCTTCTTATTCTCAAAAAAAGTCCCTCGTTACAGTGGAAAACTCATGCATAATGAGAAAATTTTTTTAAATCCTTTGAAATGGTCGGAAAACTATAAAGAATTTTTTCATCGAAATCTCATCTTTTTTTTTGTTCAACGATTAGCTTTCTGCGCGAGAACAATAGATTCTTCTCCGTCTCACCTCCCACAGCCCACCCCATCATAAATACCTTAACATACTGATGAAGATAATTCCAGTACTCGATTATGCGATGACCTCTTGCCGATCGCTCTCAACTCTAATACAATATAAGGCTCCCCTATTTTTTCTCAAACATAATTTTATCGTACGAATGCAGAAAGGGGTCTCGAGTAGTCCGTGACGTTGGTAACATTCGATAGTCATCACTGGCAAACCCGAGGGCTTTTCCCCGGGTCACATCCATTCTTGTCCTGCATTATATCCTTTCGTTCTAAATCTAAGGTTATTAAAAGCTGTCTCGAGAGCCGATCGTTTACGATATCGTCGTGGTATAAAACCCGCGCGGTATTATTATCGCACGTCTCGAAATCGCCGAGCTCTACTTCCGTATTGGAATGGGTATCCATTGCAATCGGATAATTACCATGGATTGGGTGAGTTGAAAATAGGGCAATTGATGAAATGGGTGTGGGTGGGGTTCTTAGGTTTCTCAAGTGACCGGAAAAATCAACTAATATCGTACAAGTCATCTGTTCCGGCAAATATGTCATATCTTATCAAGTATGAACTAGCACAATGAATGTTGGCAATAGGTGTTTACATATTAATTATCATTTATGTCGTTCCTTTTTTGGTCTTGTCGATTTAATCTTCACTTCGCTGTACGCGCTATAGGAACCGAAAAAATAGCCCAAAACGAACCTACCTTGTTCTGAGCAATTTCAAGTGCCTGAAAATTGATAAAATCCATTTTCTGGGGCTTCGACATATCTAAAACGATTGAACATTTTCTGCGCCTTTCCAATTTAATTAATTAATTGAATGTTCCCTCTCCGGACTATTATTATAGGAGCATTGAAAAAATATTTGCAACCGTTTCCAGAGACTCCAAGAGATTTAGTAAATTTCGGTCTCTCGAGTTTTCCAGGCGATTACATATGCTGTGTACGTGGTCAAGGAATTCCCGATATACAACGGTTAGCACTATAAGCCTGGTTACTCGTCGTGTTTATCTTTAAAGGAAACACTGGTCGGTAGCTTTTGGATACAAGCACTATAGTTTGTCCCTTTTGTCCCCGTAGGCTTTTATACACGTCTGTCTAATTTATCGACATGCACAATCGTTAAAGTTGAATTATTGCCAAACGGTACTTTTAACGTCAATGCACCTCCTCGAAATCATTTGAATTCAAATATTTCAGGGTTATTAATGCTTATTTATTGGCGATGGGATCATGCCAGTGGTCAACATTCTCATGTTGGGTGTATTTTGAGGTTGCGGTGATTGGAAAATTTCTGGCTCATGTCATTGTGATGGGACGATTGCTTGTCACCGGTGGCGCGCGAACAAAATTATATAAATGACGTGATATCGGTGATTATGTTGTTATGAGCGTCACTTGGGTTTTGAGCCTGAGTAGTACCTTCGGGAGATTATTGTGTCAATCGCCGTTCGAAGGGAAACCAATTGGGAATGGGGTTATTCAGAAGCGAAGAGCGATTAACTGCTTTCGATTGTCGATTAAATTGAATAATATTTACAAAATCTCTACATAACATTCATCTTTCTATATAAATTTTTCATTAAAACAATAGAACAACAAATTTTGAAAAAAAATTAAACATTAACATTTCATAATTTGAAAAATATACAAATAGAAATCCAGATCCAAATTATTCAATGGAATTCTTGTGGCGAGCATCCATTCGTGGTATGAAATATCTAGAGAGCAGTAAATTTCATAAAATATGAAGCACGAAATGAAAAGGATTTCTCTCCAGGTGTGTAACAATTACAAACAACTGCATCCGGAGATATAATTTGAAAAAAATTTTTCATACCCAACAAAACTGATTGAGAGTTATATTGCACTTGAAAAGCTTCTCCTTATAGACGTGCGTCAAGTGGGAGTGGTCGGAGTTAACGCATATAGCACGCATGTGAACGAGACCGAGAGACTCACGACACATGGCCGTAAATCTCGCGGTCCTGTCGTAAATCAAGTCCATATTTTCCTCGCGTTCGAGGGCTTGCGCGGAGATTCCCCGAAGACTTCCCAACATACGCCTTTTTATCGGCACATACTAGGGCCTGACTAGGCTGAGACTAGGCGTGACTAATCGCCATCTCTGGACGTCGGGAGAATGTTTCATGCTCGGTCCCCAGAAACTTCTCTAGTCAAAAATAACGAGAGAGAGAGTTTACATGCAACCGATTTTACACTATTCAAGTGAATAATTCAACTGAAAAGTTATTCAATTAAATTTGCATAATTTTTTTAAACACGAACTGCAGTTTTCGAAGGATCGTTTTGAACTCAATGGACGAATTGACTAGTCCGTGGGCGCGAATCGACGGCACGCGCCTCTTACGATTGGGTAGCGCTGAGCGAATAGTCCCGCCAGAACGACCCACGTTCACCACATATACCCGTCTGCACGTATAAATTTCACTTACTGCTTATATTTTCACTCATCTTTTTTCTTGTTATCATCTCCACCTCCACGTGTGCACTATACGCGTGGCACAACAGGCGGTATAATACCACAAGATTCATCCTAGTGAATATTCATGTTTATGGGATGGGATGCATCCTGCACTGCACTAAGAGAAAAACAGTAATTCTCAAACAAGTTCCACTTGTGCCAAGAAAATAGTTTTTTCAAGATTGTGAAGCTGGTAAGAAAGGGCATAATTTAGGGGAAAGATTAAAAATTAGCATAAAAAATGGAAATGTAGCAGAAGATAAATAGCCAGTGATTGAGTAATGAAGTGAAAATTCTACACGTGTGCCTTATCATAATGGAAATTAGTAAGGCTCATAGTGACTTGAAATTTGATTTTCTGCAACACTGAACACTATTGACTCTTGAATTTCACTCGTTTGGGGAGTAGTTGCTATCATTCATCAGTAAAATACTTCAAAATTACGAGAAATGGAAGGGGAAGAAGTTTAATGAGTTTGAAGGTATAAAAATCTCAAAAAATTACTTCCAAGGCATCATTAGTAAAATGAGATTATACGGAATTCTAGTTCTCGCACTTGTCTTCATCAACCACGTAAGTCCAGAAATCTTAATTCTTCTCCTTGCTCGAAGACCCTATTCCAAGGAATTATTCTTTCTCATCTATTTCGCAAGGTTGAGGCGAATGACGACGTCAACTCAGTTCAGGATCTTATCTCAGAAACGAAGACAACTCTCGAGGAGTACAAGCTCCACTTGAAGAATATCCAGCATTACTTCATAGATAATTACCAAGACAGAAAGGACAATGCGACCAAAGTTGCCGACGATAGTCTACAAATTGTACAAGTGAGTTTTCGACGAGCGTTCCGAATTCTCCAGTGATAATGAGTACTCATTGTTTGCATTTTCCGTGGATTTAAAAAAATAATTATACAATTTGTCACTTTCCATCTCCAGCCCGATTTCGAGGCAGCTCAAAAAATAGGAAAAGAAGTCAATAAATGCCGTGAACCATTGAATGTAGTTGTGAAACGAGCTCTCGATAGGCACATGAAGAGATTGGAAATATGTGAAGACACAAATCTTCCCAACTATTACGCCTTGGAACGTCGAGTTGGCGAGCTCCTGGATGTGAGTAAATTATTTCGAAAAAATGCCATCAAGATTCGGACTAATATCAAAGGATTTCCATTCTTATAGGACACTGATACCTACCAATTGTTAATTCAGAGGAACGCTCAAAGTTGCAAGAATGAAACATACTACGGAGAATGCCTCTCTCAGGGCGCGAACTCTATCAATCCATTCGTGGTAATCTGGAACGGAAAAGTGATGAAGATGAAGAGCAAAGAGGCTGGAGAGACTGCTGATGCTAGGAGACAAATGCCTCTCTGCTTGACTTCATCATTCACCAGATTCACACGAGAATTGGACGCTGCCACCAGAATCGCTCGATTGTGTCTCATTGCTCTGCCTGGCAGAACACAATAATCTTAAATATTTACAAAACATTTAGGCGGAAATAATAATCAAATTTATTGAAAATACATTCTTACATAAATTGGTTAATTCGGGGAATTAATGTCCACGTTAAAAAAATCACTTCTCACACGTCAATTAAAAAAAATCCTGTAATTTTTAAAGCAGTGTTTTATGATAAATGTTAAGATAATTTGATAGTGAAAAATTAATTAATTCCTAGAAATTATAGAATGTTTTGACAATTCCCGCATCAATTCTATTGAATTTTGCCATCGTGGACGTCAACCTTCGTCGCCTCTAATCTTTCAAAGACGGACTGTTCATACGTCGTTTCACGGAAGCGCTCCCCTTCCGCATGCCGGAAGTTCCAGTGTTTCTTCTGGCACTTGAGGTGTTTCTAAAAGGAAGACATTAAGAGTCTTACGCCACCGGAAACAAACGAGCTCATCTTCAATTATTCTCAAGAGAATCCAGAGAGCCTCGATCTGTTACGAAAAATCGTAGCCTCCTCAAACGGTTTGCTACACTCTGAAAAAACTGAAAACTCATTTGACAACTCCTCTCACGTCCTTATCCAAAATTCTGTCGGTGGACAGACATAAAATCATCATAAAATGAGACCGCCCGTTCATGATCGGTAAACGAAGTTCCCGCTAATGTGCTATTTTTATTTATATATTTTTACCCATTTTATGCATCTCCAGGCGTCAGTCTGAGACGTACGTTAACGCGCTCCGTTAAAAGAATTCCCGAGCCGAATACTTCTCCTGAATTTATTCGCTGCAGAGAGTCTCAACAAACCGTAAATAAAGTCGCATCTTATTTCGTTACTGTTTGCCCCCTCTGGGGGATGGAGTTACAGTGGGTGTCGAAAAAAACGTGTTCTCGAGAGGTTGAAGTACACACTCGTAGCATAAAGGGCGTGCCCGAATCGTAGAGCAAAAAGAAGACATTTAAGATACCCATATGCAAAATATTTTTTGGTTCTGTAAGAGTTCTTTTGTTCGATCGCCACTGAGAGATAAAAAAAACAATGGAGAAATATATCTTCCATGTTTTTATTATTTTCTCCCAAGACATTTTGACATTTATATTTCTCTTTCAGAGCAAATATTCGCAGAGAATCTCCTCTTCTCTATTTTTTACGGTCAAGATGAGACTTTTGAAGCTTTAAAATACTTGGAAATTTATCTCGGAGGTCAGTGCCTTTCTCAGCAACTTCTCCATCACTTCTTCCTCATTCTCCCTTCTCTCGGATACCAGTATTCGCTGTAGGCCGGAGAATCTCGTAATTAAGGCAATGAAGTAACCCAGAGAATGCCAATTATCATGTCAATCCGATTGTGTACAGACGAAAATCGAGAATACTCCCCATTTTGGTTTTCAATGGTAGCTAAATGCTCGGTTTATCTTGGGAATAGTCCAAGCGCTATTCCCATTCCAGAATACAGCAATTAGCCGATCCAATTATCGCGTCAATCCGCAAGGAGGTGGGTCCTCCGAGGCGGCGCCTCTTGTATTCCAGCGATGAAGTATTATTTTCTTTTTTCTCTTATTTCCTCTTTTTTCTTCACCAAGGTCATCATTACGGTTGAGTGTAAAGTGGAGTGCTCGGGCTGTTACTCAATTGGATCTTTTTTTCGTAATTAATTGGAGGATAGAAGCGTTGAATGAGGAGAGATTTGTGATTTATTTTTTCCGATGAAAAAATATTGTCATTTGGGCTTTCGCGTTGGGATTAATTTGTGTTGGTATGCCAATTCCTGCCTGGTCAAATTTTAATCTTGACATGAATTCTTGTCCAGACATGTAATTCCAATATGAAAAAATCTATTCTTCTCCGGTCTAAAGTCCCATTTAACCGATTGAATTCCCACTACATACACACTATTGACATAAATTATTAGCCAGTCACCTAACGATCCTACAGTGAAAAAATATACCTGTTACCCCAATCCGTATTCAAATAAATGTCTTTTCTCAGTGCAATCAAAGAACTAGAACATATGCACTCATGCGAAGTGGCTGCAGTGACCCTGAGGTACTCAATGAAGAAAAAGAAAAAAAACCTCTTCTGAATCGGGAAAAAAATCTATTAAATTGATTCCGCTGGCACAACATGGACACGTCCTTGATTTCAACTTTCAATGGACAGTTGCGCTCGGTGGCATCGAATGGCGCGACAAATCTTCTCTTCCTCTCTCTCTGCCGCACCCTTCGACGGAGATATCCGTCTCGCCACTTGTACGACAAAAAATCGCCCGCATCTCAATCACGAAACGAGTGCGCCACCATCTCTCCTTGTTTCTCGACTCGTCTTCCTCGTTTTATATGGTGAGGAACTCTCCCACTCGTCCTCCTCCTCCTCCTCCTCCTCCCCCCTTCATGTACCTTGTGTACAGAGAGCGTTCACCATTAGGGTCGAAGACCTGTCCAACGAGACGACGACGAGCTTCTCAGCTGCACTTTCAAGACTAAAGAATGCACTCCACGTACTCATGGGATTTTTACTATGGACTGCACGATGAACCTGAACTCAGCGGTTTCGATGTAAAAAATCGAAGGGAATTGGCATTTCATTTTTGTGGAATATCGCTGAAGTCGGACGAATAAAAGGGAAAAAATGCTCAGAGACTGAGTATGTCTCTTTCCTTTTTTACGGAATTCTTCAATACCCCGGCAAATGTAACATCCTAACTTTAATAATATTTTTCTATATATTATCATATTACTTTACGCGGGTGAAACAGGTCATCTCGTCCGTTCTCATTGAAAATTCATCTCTCCCCAAAAATATTTCCCCCACAATTTCCTTCATGAATGAAATAATTAAATAACATAACTCCATCATTAGATACAAGCCAAAAGCCCTTGGTCATTATCGACACGCACAAAATAAAGTCCAAAGAAACGAAATCCCCTTCAATAAAGTGAAAAGAGAAGTGTGAATCGAACCATTGGCAAAAAGGTGAAAAAAAACCTCCTCCTCAAAATATAGAATAAACCACCGGCGTCACGCTAGCCATTCCCTTTTGTCGAAAAATACCTCTCCGGTAATTACAATCGAAGCCCGATGTGAAGTGCCGGGTATTAATCCCCCTGTCGCCTGTAAAACCATTCTCATGATGTTTTATTATAACTTCTTTTTCAACTCGAGTGAATTCAGGGGATTTTAACGCAACTCGCGTGTACGAGATAAATGACCGGATCACTCCATTCGCTACTCGGTTGAGGTTCAATGGTAACTACGTCACTGCACGTACAGAAAAGAACAGAACGGATTTCTTGTTTCCCTTGTTTCTCTCATTCCTCTTTATTCTTTTAACCCGTCACCCTTCTTTTCAATGATATTCTACTCTTGTCGTCACCAAACATGCTCCTTCATCTTTTATATAAAACTCTCCCTCCACCCCTTCGCTTGTCGCGCCACTCGCAAAAGTATCTGCGCACTCACATTCCGAGAAATCGCATCCTCGCTTTTTTCATTTCGTACGAACAATAAACAACGTTCCATACAATTTTTTTAAACCCCATTTTATCCTTGAATTGTTGGCGTGTACTGGTAAATGCAGAGTTATGGATTTTTTTTGGGCAGCTTTAGGTCGATGACAAATTCAATTGCCAATGAAGAAGAAATGATTTTCGCTGGTTGACATTGTTGGTCTTTTTGTGAGCTCAGATGCACATATTAAATTCATTATTTAACCGAGTAAATTAATGAAAAAACTACAATTACTGGTTTGAGGTGATAAATTAATTTAATTACCAATGACATGGTATCCTTTCATCCACTTCAAAAACCTCATCTGCATAAAAAAAAACCCTACCCCGAAATTGCCTCCTCACCGCAGAGAAAAATACCCCCCCGAGTTACCTGTGTTACCACATTTAGCATCACCCATGAAAACCCCAAGTGCATCCGAAGAAAAAATGATTTCGGCCTTGGGAGCCACCAGGTCATCGTCCCAATTTTTATCGAGTATCTCCTTTTTTACGATTCTTTGAAACATCGAAGGGGATCAAGCTGCTATTATGTGCCCATCAATCCCTCCCCTATCCTCGGAGCCCTTCCCCTTCCAGCAGTTTGTGAACCAACCGGAGAAAAAAAAACAGAAATAAACTGAAACTTGAAAACGAAAGAAGGGAAGAAAAATACGAGCGAAAATAAAAAACCAAAGACTGAGCGGGGAAGGGGGTGGAAGGGGGAGGGCACATCTCGGCACGAGAAATTTCTTCAGTAAGATCAGGTTATGCTAACTGGAGCCACTGCCGTCCGCTGCATACTTATATGCCCCGGACTACCTTCGGTGAATCGTTTTCTTCAGCCAGAAGGGAAAAGACGAGATAATGGAGTGACTGAGTGGAAAAGGGAGAGACAAACTGGCGAGAGGGGGGAGTGTATCTCGGGCATATAAGGGAGTCAGTTGCGTGCAACTGAGGCGAAAGAGGAGATGTGCCGCAGGCGAACTGTGGAAAAAAGTAAAAAAGAAGGAAATGAGATAAAATGGAGTGGTGGTGGAAGAACAGTCGATGTAGCAGCTCCACGTCCTTGTCCAGACGGCGGCTCTGCCATGATTGCGCTCATCCGATTCATTCTTGCGGCCTTCGAAAGGCGAGGAGAATCTTCTGGTTTATTTTGAGGGGCGAGGGGAGGAGGATGAGGCGTTGCGAGGGGAGGGCAATTAGCGACTGTTATTGATACTAATTATGAGATTTTATTGGAGGCTTTTTGTCCAGAGAGTTATTATTTTTAGATGGATAATGAAGTTTCTTGAGGAAAAAACTGTTTATTTGAAAGAAACGATTTTATTTAGAGACTATTCGTTCAAGGAACAGCATCTGTAGGAATTCTACAAAAGTCGAGACTTTTATTAAAAAATCGAGAACAATCTCCAATGATTTTGAGACAAGAAAACATTGAGATTAATTGTCTAAGTGTTTAGCTAAGAATAGCAATCTCAATGCAAATAAAATAATAACCGGCTACCACCAGAAAAATAGCTTATTCAGACTGATTGAATAATTCTTGAAAATGACAACAAGTGTCTGAAACGAAACAAATTTGTTACGATCAAATGATTGCGAAAGTTTTCTTTTTAATAAATTGTGAATATTGTTTGAGAGATTTTTGCACAAATTTGCACCAATGACCGGAAATTATGCAAAAAATAATTCCTCAACCAATCCCCGCATTTTAAAATTGAAAAAAGCCAGGGGAAAGTGATTGAAATGAGGCCTCGCGTGATGAGTGAATCGACGGAGCGTGACTTTGAAGCATATAACTGTAAAACGGACGCTCGAGCTGATTTGCAAGGACGCGGCTTCGGGAATTTGTTTTTTGCCCTTACTCTTTTTTCTCCACGTCTACGCAAATTTTGTAACGCGACGCTGATACAGTCACTCGAGCAGCTATCGTCCTCTCGAGTTTGTTAGTCCAGAGTGGAATAATATATGCCCTTGTGCCTTCAGTTTATTAACTCGCAACAAAAGTAAAAAAAATATTGCAAATGGAAAAATATAGAAAAAACTTACATACACTCTTCTTAGCGTCTGCCCTCCTCCAACAATTTTCATAACTAAATACAATACAACAGGTTTGCATGCATGAAAAACCACATAAAAATTGAGAATAAACCATTGGACTCTTTTCATATTCCATTACACGCGTTAAAGGCCCAATGTGGGTGGCGAATATATTCCCCACCCACAATCTCCCGTCGATTAACATTCCCCGTCAAATGGGGATATTCCGTCCTCCGATGCCCATTTCGAGTCATCGGAGCTCCTATGGTCATTGTCGCGTTCTCAATTTTCATGCAAATGACTTTTTTTTTTACTTGATTCATATTCTTCACTCTTGCGTTATCTCCGGCCCATTTTGCGTTTTATCTCAAGGGAGATACGTGCACTCGATGTTTGCTGAAGCTAGTCTTGATGGAGTAACAGTCTGTTATGTATATTTCGCCGTGAGGTGGGTGGTGGGAGGGGAGGGGAGGACTCTAATCTAATCCAAGGAAGCTTCCTAGAAGCTCGATACGCCTCGCCAGCTCTCGCCGTCGGCGGTGTCTAATCTCGTTTAGAATATGTACTCCCCCGGTTTTTTTGTTCCCACTCTTTTTCTTGAGTTTTGCTCCTCACCAGATTGGACCCAGAACGCAATTCAGACAGTACGACGCTCTCGGCGCGGGTGTGAAAATAAACTTTCGGGCGGGGCGGAGAGATGAGACGAGAGGCAGATAGAGAAATAAGGATTGAGAAATTTAAAGTAACTATACAGTTGCAGACAATCTAAAGTTTCGGAAAAATTGCAAAAAGTCAGCGAAAAATCTTATGAGATTTGTTTATTCATAATTCAAGTTTAAAATACAATTTTTAAAAGAACTCCAATAGAATATCGAATCCAATAGAATCAAGTAAAGAAAAAAGATAATAAAATACCAGAATTGAGAACACAGACAGACTTGGACCAATAAATAAAACATATTTTCAACGTGCAAATGTAAATAAGGAAATAATTAGAAAGTGAAAAATTTGAAAATCATGTAACGCAGAGGAATTAGAGCGCAATTTACGGATCGATAGGTAGTCAATAATCTCTCCAAAGGAAATCAGATGTTTCGATTACGCAAAAAACTGCCATAAGAGGTGATCGATCATTCACGGATTATCGATATGGAAAAATCATTAATTCCATTAAAAAGGTAAAAAAAAAAATGAATGTGGAATGTAAAGACATGTGGAATACGAAAGTAGTTCGAGATAAGTGCCTTTGAGTCGCCGAAATTTGGTCTTATCAGCGATAAGATCCCCCTCTCCAATCCGAAAAATGAGCCTCAATTATCGATCCAAGGCCGATGGAGATGGCGAAAATGTCTCATTCCGTGAATTTTATGACTTTTTATATCAGTCCTTTCGGCTCTAATTAGCGTCAGCGATTTCATCACTCTCGGAATATTTAGCTGTCGTTACTTTATACCATCGCGATTGAATGCAATGCGTCGTTGCAGTTATAACGAATGAAAGACCAAGAAAAATCTCGGTATTTTACGGCCACACGTGGGACTTTATCTCGATTGCATACTAAAGATTCTGAGGATATTTTTATCAACTGTTGAAAAAATTAGATAAAATGTTTGGATTGCTCAGCCAACTAATGTACCTGACGTCACTGATTGTGTCAGATTGCTGGGACTCGACGATTTGCTTGGCATTCCAATTATGTAACATTGTTTTAATTGGGTAGCTCGATGCGGGTGGTTATTTATTTTCTTAGCAAACAGGTGTCTCTAGGCTTTGAACTGATTTCCATAAGTCTATAGCCAACAGCGGATGAAGGTATTATAGAACAATTATTGGATCGTCCAAAAATGCATATCACCATCAAAAGTACTCTGTTGAATTTAGAGAAACAAATTTAACATTCAATTTCAAATTTAAATGCTGAAAAATAAATTTCCTAAATAATAATTTCATCACTTGTCAAATGGATTCAAGCATTCAATGCCAAAAACGCCCCCGCCCCCGCCCCCGCTCCTCGGAAAAACCCTTGGCCGCCACCGAATGAATATTTCATCCTCCCTCCATAAAAGAACACCCGACAATTCCTGGGAAAACTCTTCGCCAACTGAAAAACTATGAATCAAAGGGAAATTGACGTTTACCAGGAAAAAGGCCTCCAATAGCATTTACGCATCGAGCAGAGGAAACCAAACAAAAAAGACCCTAGACCGAGGAGGAACGAGTCGTCGGTCGTTAGTTGGTAGAATTGATACGTGCCAGGCATGTATGGATGTCGGGTGGTTAAATTTTTCTCGCTAAAAACCTCAACTTTCAAACATGGTGGACGAAACGACTAGTGGAATCGATGGCTTGCTTTACGAGTAAACGCTCGTTCTCTGTCTCCCTCTCATTTTCTTCTCTTCCGATGGCTCGTTACGGCTGTATATGCTTCCTCTTGCCTTGCACTACTGCATATATGGGGGGGTGGGTGGGTGGTAACATTGGCCGCAGGAGAAGAGGGGGTAATATATGTGCTCTGTGAAACGAGCAAGCCAAGAGGATATTTCCTTCGTCCTTCGTCGGGATGAGGGACTCTTCCCTCTCGTTCCAACTTATTTTATATCTTCTCCTCATCTTTATCTCAGTTTTTTTTTCTCTCTCCTTTCTGCGCCCCTTTTCTCACTCCCCAGAGACATTTTAACGCCGCTGTAAAGCAAGCATTTTGTATATCGGCGGGAGGGAGAGGTGATGGGAAAACGCATAACTGAGGAGACACGACGAGATAAACCCGGTTGGAGACCTCTCCAAGAGCGAGGACTGTTGCCTCATTCGGCAATGGAGATTATGCCTCTTTTCGGCTCGAGAATTCTACTTTATTGGAGGCTATTGGGGTTTCATAATTTTTTTTATGGGGGTATCAACGGGTTATGGCTGACTGATAAAAGGGGCTGTCGGTTTATGGGGGGAATATTATGGGAGAGGGCATTGTTTTTGTTTTTTTTTTCTTTTCTTTTCTTTTGATGGTGAGGAAAGAGAAATTTGCGGAGGATTTGGATTTAGAGGGGGATAATCGCACAGGGGGCGATTTGCAAAATTCAGCTCGTAATTCCATTGATTTTTGGGCTTTAAGGGGGTTACGGCACTATTTTAGTACTTTAGAGAATTGAGTTCTCAACTTGCCATAATTTTATTAAGAATATTAACAAAATATGGAAAATTTTACAATTGTCAGGAAGTTTCTTAATTTTTTACCGTCATTTCATACGTCTAATTACAAACAATACCTTTTTCATCATTGGATACACCGAAAGCCACTCAAGATTTAATTAAACGAAACCATTGCACAACTCAATCCTTTTGATTATTTAAATCCCTTCGTAACGATAAATTATGTATTTTTAATATTTTTCCAGATTTAGCAGAGAGATCTAGTCTGTTCTACGATGAGGGAGTGACGACGTACTCTCAGCTTCTCTTCGACGTCGCCAGACAGCAGGTCGTCGTGGGTGCAAGGTAATAAACCGATTCAAATTAACCATTCAGCCTAATAATTTAAAAGACCATATACACAAATTATTTAACCGGCTCTCACGAATCAGATCACGCCGCCTTATCTCACAACAACTTGCGATTAATTTCCTCCATCGGGGGATATCCCGCCGTGGTTGAACCTCAACTGCGACGAAATTATAATTCAATCGATACCATACTTGCTTAATGATGTTTATTTGATGTTTACCGCACACTAATCACTCGACTATTAAATGTTGAGAGGTAAAATTCTTATTTTAAAAGCCAATCAATTTTATATTGATATTAAATGCTGAGAAATTGAGATGTAGAATTGAATATGTGGCATTAGAAAGCCAGATGGGGCAAAATGTCAAAAAGTCAGAGAGTCAAAAAAATTTTCCTCTCGTGATTAAGATTTATTTTCTACACTCAATGTGCAAGAATTTTTCGTGGATTTATCAAAGATCGGGGCAAAATGGGTGATCATTTATTGTCATACCATCGGCATTCTCATCTCTCGCGTCCAGTAGCTATAACCAAAGATTTATATCTCTAAATCAAAAATAGCGGTTGAAGGAATCGTAAAGATTCCCCTCGATGTCCCATAAATTTTGAAAACGTTCAACCAATCGCCATTATCTTCTATTTTCTTATAACCCCCGGTGTGCAGAGACAAACGTTAGCCGCAATCGCGATAAACATTTATCGCACCAACGCATCCCCGTAGACGGTTCAGTGGGAATAGAAATAACAAAAATCGATTAAAAGAAATGAGAATGGAGGAGAGAGAAATTGTTATAACACTATTGAGACGAGATTTTTCGCAAAACATTCTGGCTTCTTCATCTGAGAATTGTCGTGGGGTTGTTGACCCGATTGTTAGCCGCGGATTGGAGGAAGTGGAAAGAATGGGATTACTATCCTTGGGGTTTATTTTCACAATCGGAAAGGGAAATACGGAAGTGATTTGAGTTCGATGACGCCGCCAACAATCGGATCGTTGGAAGTTGTTCTCTTGGCACGTCACCAAGTGTACACGATTTCGTCTAATGTCTCGACGCTCACTGGCTTGAGACCTATACGACTGTTGTGCTGGGAATAGACTCGCTTTTTGGTATTGCCAATGGAAATTTTATGGCGGTTAGCGGCAGACAAAACATCAGGGCTTTTTAGAGGGCCTTGCAGAAGTGCCAAATTTATGTCTAAGAGGGGAATCAGAATTAGGGGGAAGGCGTCTGAAAAATTGGCAGTTGAGTGATTGGTTTGTTAATCAAAAAATTCACTGGGACATTCTGATTTATTGACTTTTTTAGACATTTCGTTGCACGGGGATGAATTTTTCCGTAATAATTATTGTTCCATTTAATTATATAGTATTTTCAACGTGGGGACAAAATTACTCAACCGTATTGTCAAATTCAGTCTTTAACAAAAAATAATGGACACTTTTAGATAATTTTTAGTGATGGGTAAATAAAGTTTACTGAGAAGTTTTCACGGAAAACCAGATAACTTTAATTAAGCACTCTACAAAAATTATATATACATCTGGATAACGTTTATTAAGGACTCCACATATTTTGCTGACCGGTTGGATAATGTTTATCGTAACCCTCGATAACTTTTAGTAAGCAGTTAACAACTTTTACGGAATTTGGCTTCCAGTCGACTGCTTCACTGAGTTTCCGAGAAATATTTCCCAATTAAAAATTGTCATTTCAAAATATAAATGACTCATCTAAATTATAAATTCAATTTCTCCATTTATTCTACGTGGTTTTGTCTGAACCTTGAGACAACATCCAGTTGAACAAAAAAAAAATTCAATTCTTCTTCACCTCTCGTAGAAACGTTGAATTTCCTCGAGAAGATTCATGTGACTACTGGGTAGACAATGGCTCCCAAGTGGTATAGGATCGCCGCGTGGGTCGACACTGCACGAGAAAAAGGTGAAACGAAGCACCCATTGGGTGGGGAAAAAAGGGATGGCAGAGGTGACGTTAAATTTAATTTACAGCAATGGTACGAAATGTCACGGTTGCGGCCAATGCTGGGCTGTATATCACGAGGGACGAGGAATAATTTTATCAAATGAAGCGTGAAGTTTATGGGTGATAGCAGGGAAATTATCATGGCAAAATTGTAGTTTAGGGTCAGATACTGGGGGGGGATTTGATTTTCTCAGCCGCTTGTCGAGGATTTTGTTTATTCGGCGATAATTATCACGGGCTTTTGAGCGGAAAAATTATTACAACTCTCGTAATTCTTGGGATTATGGGGAGAGGTGAGTTCCAGGGGTTTCGCGGGTTCGACTGGTTTTCCAAGGCGAGGTTTCTGAGGTGAGAAAAACTTGAAGGAACATCCTGTGAGTGGTTTACATGCCACAAAGTCGTAATCCTCTTAGAACTATTTTCTGAGGCTAATATCTGGGCGGAATGGCTTCACTTGAAATACATGAATATTTATATTTATTGGGACTCGAGGATTTTTAGAGATATAACAACTAATTAGATCAAATGAACAAGTTCACTTCCAAGGATAAAACGATTAAAATAACGGATAATTGTTTCATAACAATATCTCACGATTCACTTCAGAAATCATTAAATTACTTCCCACTGATCAACCGATATGGCCATGGGCGTGGGTTGGTGTTTTCGTCTGGCTTAAGAAAAAAACGAACAAAAAAACCAAAGAAAATGTGAAATTGAGAGAATCGTCTTTTCACTTCCGCCAGTGACAAAAATAGAGAAAACGAATGGCAACGTCTGTGGCTAGAACAATAAAGTCGCCCACACGGGCTTCATTAAGGCCTCGAGGGAGGAAAAAAATACTGGAGCAATACGAGTACTGGACCGGATAAATTTTGATTGAGTTTATGGGGATTATTAACGTCCAGTCGTTGACTTAATGAACGTACAGAGTCAATCATTAAATTTGTATCATAATCGGGGAGAGATTATTCACTCGCATTTTACAAATGAAAGTTTCATAATTACCGTCGATAATTACGGAATTTTCTCAATCGTTAAATTGATTTCACGGAGTTTTAATTGATGAGTGAATAGTTTATCTGGGGGAAAAAAATCTTTTGCAGCAAGTGATAATTGCGAATTGACATGAAGTGAAAAATAAAATTCATGGAAGAGTGAGTTTTAAGTGGAAAAAGACATTAAATTCATAAAAATAACAATTCAACGTTTGCAGTCTCTTGGCCTCTGAGTGTCTATCCACCCACAGTTTAAGGCAGATTTGCATTTAATTCGCTCCATCTCAATCCCCTGACATCGTAAACGCAAATGTAAATCTCAACTTCTTGCCAGAGAAGACTATTTCCATTTCTTTCAAGTCTTTATTTTTACATTTTACGGGGGAGAGGTGCTCCTGTTGAAGGAGCCCGGTTATTTGCTGAATGAGGACAGAGGAGGATCGGTGAATATTTGCATGGTATCATTGACGATTCGGGATGGGAAAAGTCGAGGAAATCTATGCTGGTTGGGATCAATGGGCATGGAGTATAGAAACGCCCTCGCAAGTTTCTATTAATAGCCAAGGGTTATTAACCATCGGCCCACGTTTCGCTGGAGACGAGGGGTGTGCAGGGATCACGCCACTTCAATTCTCTTTTGTTTAGATTTGAGTTATAATGGAGTTATAATGGTCTTAATATGATAGAAATTGATTTTTAAAAAAATTCTTCAATTGAAAAATTAAAAAATCGGGAAATATGGACAGTCTTAACCAAGAATTTATTTCTCTCATGTTTATTTATTCTAATATAAAACATGAATAATGGTGATTGTCTTCCTCTACCCACAATTCACCCCGAAAATTCAGATCCACTCCGCAGGATCTCATTAACGGTGTTGCATACCCGGAGTGAAAATATAGCACGTTGATGTTTTAAAAACAGGCATCCAGCTGTGATTCGCGGTGAAAGGCTAATTGATTAATATTAACCCCTGGACTGTATCACAGAAATCCATGATAAACACGCATTACAAATTTCTTTATAAATCCCCGGTTAATGGACACTGCACGGGGGAGAATTTTATTTGTAAAAATGACCGTTCCCCTTGGTAATTGTGCAGCATTGTCGATGTTCACTGCAAAATTATACGTCCGTGATGAAAACAGACGAATTGAAAGAATATCAAAATATTTTTTCTGAATATAAAAACGTTGATATTACAGGAAATTCAGTTGAAATTTGAAAATTAAAATGACTGAAAACTATTTTCAATTTATAGCTATCCCCCTCGATCTATTTATCCATTAGTCCGAATCTCAATTCAACATCCGGTACATCTGTTAAAAATTCATGCTCACGACTTGAAATCAATTAAAAAGTACTGATGATTGATCGTTCACTGAGAAACGATCAACTTCGCCATGAAAAATCTATCACCAAGATCGATTTTTAAGACGTTTAATTGCAACCACAAGTCAACGTGTCATAAACAAATTAAATATTACACCCCACAAATTGTTTTAAAAAAAGCCGAGAAGAATGTAGAAGCTGGCGCCAGTAGTCCAATATATTCACTCTTTGCGTCTAGATCAGGATTTATGTATTAATCGGCGACGTCGATGTGGAGGCCCCCATTGGGTACACTTGAAACAGGTATAAACATTTCGCTGGGGTATTATGTGCTCGATTGAGTCTGATCTATTCCTGCGGGAATATTCTAGCCTACTGGTGCACAATGTGCACTTGGGTATCAGTGAAAGGGCCACAACACGCCGAGAAAAATGCCTTATCTGAATGAAAGAAAAATATTCTGAAATTAAATACATAAAACTTGAAATTTTCTCTTAATTAAAGGATTGTTTTTTCATTCAAATAAATTTATTATTTGATACGTACAAATCATTTTTCTGGGCGGGGACAATGTCCTGGAGATCTGAAGTGAACAAACCGTATTTTAATATACATCTCCCTCTGGGAAAAGTTAGACAAACAATTGTCTCGGACTCCACTACATTCCCACCAAAACAGAAAGGAAAATGATTTATTGCTGCAATAGGGACTAACAAAATCGTTGCAATTAAATGCGACATAAACGACCCGTATTTGTGTGTTTATTAGTGACAATCTCAACATGTCGAGCACTCGGGTTTTATGTGGAACGTAAAAGTTATGCGTGAGACGAGATTTCTGTGGCATTTAGGTGTGTGGGCTGATCCAACGGCCCACGTCGGTCGACGATTGTCTCTAAATAGTTGCGTTATTATTTTTGAACTTTCCAGGATTATTTTTTTATGGGGATTAAGTATTCCTTCCAGGCATGATGAACAATTACGTAATTAGGGTGAAGAAAGAAGATTTTGTTTTATGGTTACTCATTTGATTTAATTAATTCAATTAAATTTATTCAAAAATTAGACTTTGGGAAATTACGTGAATAATCAACTCTGTATAGTTTCATTATTCAACTCCCCATGCTCCAATATTTCATCCAAATTTCTCTTCCCCAGCTTTAATTCAAATCTCCTGGGGTCAGCGAAATCTCGTCTGACGTCTGTAACACGTGTCACCAGAGTCCAGCGTATCAGTATATAATGAAGGCTATCAGCCTCAAACGGAATGCAAATTGTGGCGCCCAACATTCACTTTCCCCCCAGTCGACAAAAAAATTCAGCAACTCAAACGGAAAACTTCCGGTTCAAAATTTTCCCCTTTGAATTTATCGTTTCACCTTTTGTGTGACTAGCATAAAGACGAGGGGACAATATTGAAGATTGAAGATTAGGGGGAAATGGTTACGTAGCTCAACGGATTAATGCTCGGCATGTGTACACGCACCGACGCAATTAGTCGTGAGCTACGCGTACGGTTAATTAATCAGTGAATAAAGGTGATGTGTCGGATTATTTGCACAGCCGAATTCATACATTGAATGAAGTAAAAAAATTTTCGACTGATTCGTTTCTCTTCCAATAGAAATGTCAATGAAATACCAATAATTTTGGCAAAAATTAACAAGAGTAGTATCAAATTAATGTTGTCCGGCGGAGAAAAAAATTACGCCAGATATTTTTCAGGGAAGATTCGCCTGTCCTCTGTTCATAAAAATAATATAATAATAAAATCGACTAGTGAATTATAAAATTGCTTGATTTCTCAATAACTATAGTAATTTCACAATAAGGGAATCATTTCGAAACAAAAAATACCGTGAAAGCCATAAAAATAGTAACAAATTAATTTTATTTCGACTGAGAGCGATAATGGAATCACTTTCAAGTAAAAATAATCAAGAGTAGTGACAAATTAATTCTGTCCGATCGAAAATGATAAAAACCGGATAAATTTAACACAACATTAATTTTTCCTT
The DNA here is from genome assembly GCA_030522865.1 of Psyttalia lounsburyi. Classification (NCBI taxonomy): domain Eukaryota; kingdom Metazoa; phylum Arthropoda; class Insecta; order Hymenoptera; family Braconidae; genus Psyttalia; species Psyttalia lounsburyi. The sequence continues at coordinate 42,918 of JAPYZN010000005.1, forward strand.
CGATCGAATAAAAATGATATAGCAAATATTTTTCCTTTCAACAGTAACGTTAATGAAATGACGAATAATGATACTAATTTCATGATAATTCAATCATTTTCAAATAAAAATGCCTACAAAAACCATCAAAAATAGTAACAAATTAATTCTGTCCGACTGGGAAAGATAAAAAGCTGATAAATTTAACGCAACATTAACTATCCCTATCGATATAAATGTATTCAATGAATATGCTAATCCAAAATTATTGACAAATGAATGAAACTGATCGAAGCAGAAAAGAGCAGAACAAATGAACTAGTACCCGAGGCCAAGTGATCAATTAATCCTTGAGGATGTAAAGTAGGTGTCATGCCCTTCAACGTCCAAACAAGTCCCTGGGGAGTGTACCAACAAAAATCACGAGGGCGAATAAAAACAGTTGAGTTGATCGAGAAATAAGAATGCTAGAGACGTGGGGGTGGACAGGCTGTTCGTGGGAAGTACCAAGTGCCAAACGATGAATTCAAGATAATGAATGCGCAGATCTCCACCGCTGCTCGAAGATGAAAAGTTTCAAGTCATGGAATCAAAAATGTGAAATAACGATATCCCAATAACGAGAGACTTTCTATGTTGTCTTCAATAACTTGTTATTCTCTTTGCACTCATAAAGAATATACAGAGGTTTGAGGGCAAAGTGCCAAGCCAAGCCAAGCCAAGCCAAGCCAAGCCAAGCCAAGCCAAGCCAAGCCAAGCCAAGCAACGCACGAGTTTCACGCACGAGTTTCACTTTAAGCACGGTCTCTGACTTTTACGCACACTGTGCGGAAAAGTACCACTTTACGCACGAAAAACGGTACCGAAAAGTGAACTTCTTGGGCAGGTATTGCAAAAAGAATAATGAAATACTATCCAGGAGCCAGTGAGAAATTCACATCTTGAAATTTTCGCAGTTATTTTTTTTAAAGTGTATGACTGTTAATGATATTTCTGATCTCAGCCTCGCACTTCCACCGGTTTCAACGTGTGCGGCCCACGCGATCGCGTTCCTCCGGTGTATTGTGTGTCGAAATGCCCCAAGTGTATGAGTTACGCAGGTAGTGACGCCGGCGATAGCGTGGGCCATCGAAAACTATTTCTCAAACGTCTCCGCGACATTCCATAAATATTACATATTAAATATTAAATATGATGAGGGAGGATAAATCCACTTGTCAAATTAACGTCAAGCGAAATTCGGGGTTTTTCAGTGTATTCAGTGATTAATTTTTTCGGGACGTGCGGTTGAATGGAACCGTTAGCATTGACGCAGTGAGGATGAGAAGCATGACGACGTGGGGATATTGTTACTTGGGCTACTTATCGGGTACTGGCCATATTGAAACAGATTGCTTCCTGCTCACTGCGCAAATAATCTTTCTTGAACGGTTGTGAGATGTGCTGTAGCCTATAGCAAGCAGGGGAGATGCCCGGTCTACAAATTTGGATTATTGCAAAGGCTTATTGCAAACGCACATATTCTATAAAAAATTTGAGAAGCCAGGAAAATTGATGGAAAATAAATAACATCATATTATTCATTGAAAAATTATAAACTCAATTACTGAAATATTGAGGTGTCAATACTGAGGTAGTTTTATTAAATCTGAAAGGTGACGACAATTATATTACGAAATTAATCAAGCCAGTCGATGAAAAGTGTCAAAGGAGTGTCGAATATGTCAGGCATTGCAAGTCATATTGTACAACTCAATCGTCCAATTTATTCATCGTCGAAAGAATTAATTTAATGTGATAATTGATTTTCTGAATTAAATCCAAGTTTCGGAAAAACTGGAATACTTTTATTTGTTAAAGCGATACCTTTCGTATCCTCATAATTTTCTCTGAATACTTTTAGCTTGTAATATATTTCAATATTAAAAAACTGGAGGTATTTGGAGAATATTTTGAAAAATAACGGGACATAACGAGCCGTTTTTCCGTTTGATTTTTATGTATGAGGAAATATTAAATGGAAAATACAGAGAAATATTTTTAATCCTATTGATAGATACTCCAGCGATAAATTCTGAAAGCTGAAATTACCATGTATTTAGCCCCAGAGGCTAATGTACACGTCCATCTCTCCAGCGATAACAAATCAGGGTAAAATCCCCGAGCCCCCCTCAGCCATCAAACCTCCCATACAACATGCAGAAGGCTTATTAATTGGCATTCTACGGTACCTGATCGCACTTATACTCCACTTTATAATAATTACCTTGGTTAAGAACTATCTCATGATACCCGGAGTTGTGTTTCGAGCGGACAAGTGAGAGAGGTAGCGCCCACGTAGGCGCCATTTATGCTTGGCTCGTCGGGTTTTCGCGTCTCGGCGATTTGCCTCCGTGTGCGTTTGTCGCCCCGAGGATACCTTGAGACACGTGTGTTGCCAAAGAGGGAAGGAAAAAAAAATTGAGGGGGAAAAAAATTGTTATCGACGTTGGGGGAATTGAGAGGGAAACATTGACGTGAATGTATCAGAAGTGGCAGATTTGGTGTGACATTTCGGGGCGATTAGACTCTATGACCGATTGGAGGTGCTCTGGGTGGAACTCTTACCTGTCGCCACCTCGGGAGACCAACTTATCGCGTCACCCGATCATTCGGGGATTTTTTTTGCTAATGGAAGCATTGTAATCGTGAACATTTAAGTTGCTTATGAAACACATTCTGCAAACCAAGTTTTTTTTTCTAATTTTGGTTTGAGGAGGCCTATCCATGGTCAGCAATTAAATTTCGATTAATTGAGTAATTCAAAGCAGAAATTGAATTTAAGGAGAAATCGGTTGTCCCACGATATCCAAAACATGTTCTGAATTAATTAAATGATGTCTTAAAAAAAATTGGTAGAGTTCATTTGAATTGAATGCCTAGGCGATATTAATTTATAATTACAGAGATTATAAGTGATATCAGCATTTAATCAGGTTAATATTCAGTGATCTCCCAAGTTCCAAAAGAAGAAATGAATAAAGATCATAAAATATCATGTCATAATTAATTGCATTCATCGAAATTTTTTGGAACGAAATGCAACGACAAATGATTTATTTAAAACTAGAAAATTTCTCTTGAGAAATGTTAATGTGACCTCGACAAATGTCCCCAACAGGTCGTGTTGTTCAAGTGGGCAGTGGTTTTTCGACGATACGACAAAGTCAAGTGACTCCAGACAACATTCCCCAGGCAACCCACTTGAGAACTCCATTTCGTGCTTTTATCATTCAAACATACTCAGCTTGCGTCCTCGTAGGCGATCTAGCTCCACCATCGATATTGGAATTATTCGCTAAACTCGGGGTACGCTCCCGTATCTCAATGAGAGTAGGCCGGGACTCGGTGCGTGTATGTATCGATAAATAAATTATCCATCGTTTTATAAATAAACCGGGCGTCCGTACTGGGCAGGAGACACCAGTGAAAAATATGGATCCAGTTGGAGTTGAACGATGGATAAGCCGTTATCGGCGTACATGCTGGTTGTTTCTTCGATATATCGGCGGTTATTGAGGGGAGTGAAACTCCTAGAGTGAATTTTACCTTTTTATAGTTGATTTTTAGTAAATGGGCTATGAGACAGACGCGGACAAAGATTCACAGAGAAATCTGGTCAATTCGACAGACAATTGTATTCTATTAATATTGGACGCGCACTTGACATTATGTTACTAGAGAACTCAGTTGAGAATTGAATTTTTCTTACGATTTGTTCAACTAAGATATTTGCTGGTTTGAAGTAAATAATTGTTGGCTTTATGTCTTTATAGATGGAAGAACAAGTCCAAGATGAAATTTTCTATTTATTTTTCTTGCTCTGCTCTTACAGGGATAATTTATATCGTCTGACATTGAATTCCTTGACTCCCCTGGAGCACGCGACATGGCCAGCACCGGCCGAAAAAGCATCCATATGTCAGGATAAAGGTCAGACCGCCCAGGACTGCCACAACTACATAAAAGTACTTCTCAGCAATGGAAAAAGCCTCTTCACCTGTGGGACCAATGCCTTCAGTCCGCAGTGCACCTGGCGTGAGGTAATTTTATCTGGGACAATTAATCCTCCCATCGTGCATACTAAAATCCACTTGGAGTAGAATTTTACTTTCAAATGATCTGGAATTGGTCCAGGCCTCATTAGTTCAAACCTCAAACGATTTCAATAAATTTTATTGCCCTTTGTTTCTGAAGATCGAGAACATTAAGAGTGTGACGAGCTCGGTTTCCGGTGTTGCCATGTGCCCGTACTCACCCCAGGCTAATGTGACAGCTCTACTTGCTAGGGGCAATGCAGGGCTCTTTGCTGGAGCCCCAACAGATTTTTCTGGAGCTGATGCCGCCATTTATAGAACATTGGCATCACCCAGTTTAAGAACACGGCAGTATGACCCGAGGTAATTTCAGAATTTATTTCGTTAGTAAACCCTTATTTTATCTCAATTCGATAATAATTTCAATCTATCAATAATAATTATTTAATCATCTCAATAACAATGTAAAGAAAATATAGTTTAGATTAGTAAAAGAAAATTCAGGAGAAAATGAAATGTTATAAAATACCAGCAAATCTTTCGATGAATCCATATTCCTGAAATAATAAAGACATAAAATTTCAAGGTGGCTGAATGACCCCCAGTTTGTCGGCAGTTTTGAAACAGAGGATCATGTTTATTTTCTCTTTCGTGAGATTGCTGTGGAGTACATAAATTGCGGCAAGGTAATAACAATAAAATTCTGGTTATGTCTCAATTATTGAATGATTAAAGAACAATTGTTACGAAAAAGAATATTTACCTGGAAGAAATGCTGGTGAAATCATACCTGCGGTTACACTTTACCCCTCTTTGATCACTTATTTCTCTCCGCGCTTGATTGTCGAGAGAGGGAGGGCGGTGAAATAATAATGGTATAGTGCACAGGTGTACAGAAAACTTATTCGAGGAAAAACTTAATCTCCATTGATTCCCTTGTTACTGTAGTCAGTGACTAGAGAGTGTAAGGACAATTGCTCTCATTGAAATCTCTACACTCTTGTTTAGAAAATTTACTCTCGAATTGCCCGAGTCTGCAAGAAAGATCCAGGTGGTCAGACCCTGATGAGGGACACATGGACGACCTTCAGCAAAGCACGGCTAAACTGCTCACTTCCTGGCGAATTTCCGTTCTACTACGATGAGATACAGGGAGCAGCTTATAACTCAGAGGAGGGAATCATATATGCCACCTTCACAACTCCCAGGTACAAATACCCTCTCCATTAAAATGATAATTCGCTTTGCAGTTAATCATTCAGCGAATACTCACCATGAACTCAATTTCTGTTTCTCTGATGTTGCACTCAAATACTTGGGATTATTGATCATGGTAAAAATCATCAGTGAAGTATTTCATGTTAAGTACAATTCAAATCACTTTTTTTTATTGAAATTGTAAAATTGTAAAATTTTTGTTCGTATGTGCATGAGTTATAGTCATCTATTCCGTTTTTACGTCACTCCTGTCCTGGAAAGATTTTTTTCTCGTTAAATTTTGTGACAACCCTCGAGAATGTGAATATAAAGCCTCCGGGAATATTCAAAACAGATGAATAACCGCAGTAAATATGTTTTTCTTACCACAGCAATGCCATCGCAGGCTCGGCTATTTGTGCCTTCAACATGACAGCAATAGCATCGTCATTTAATGGACCATTCAAACATCAAGAGCACTCGGGTGCTGCATGGGAGAAGAAACGAGTGGCAAATCATTACCGACAACACTGTGGCTCACCAGTTAATGTGCCATCCCATCAAATAATGGATAATCAACTATATCAGTTGATGGATGATGCTGTCCAGGGTACGACAGTGGCACCCCTTCACACAACAACTATGGAGAGATTTACACACATTGCTGTTGATGTTGTACCAACAAAGCTTCATCGAGGTGTCACAATGCTGTATGTTGCCACTGCTGAGGGTCTCATCAAGAAGATTTCTGTTCTACCTAGAACCCATGAGACTTGTATTGTGGAGGTCTGGGGACCGCTGCCCTCACCAGCCATGACCCTGCAGTTTCTCAAGGACTCACGCAGCCTATACGTAGGAATGGAAACTGGTCTATTGAGGTAAAAATCCCCACTTTAACCAATTTTGTTAAATTTATGGAACATTTGTGCTGTCTGGAGTCTGTGAACATTCTGTCATCATTCTCCTTATTAAAATCATTTCTTCAATCACTTCGCATCCTCAATTTTTCACTATTATAACTGAACAAATCAATGATCATTTTTTAAAAAATTACCTATATTCAATAAAAACCATCAAAAATCTAGACCCACTTATGAAGTCTTCCCCTCAATAACTCTAGAATCCCCGCATCTCAATGTCACCGTCACAAAACCCGTGGAACTTGCCTAAACGCTCAAGAGCCTTACTGCGGTTGGAACGAGCACCTCATGAAATGTGACGTTGCCCCAATGGACAATCACCTGGCGAACCACTGGCAGCAAGAAGTCATCCGCTGCCCAGTTCTAACCGATCCAGTGGACGGTGGTTGGAGTGCCTGGGCCTCTTGGGCCCCGTGCCTCCACAATCCCTCCTCTTCAGCTCATCCGCGCTCCCACCTCCGGCCGCACCCAGACTCCTCAGAGCTTCCCTCGGACACTTGTCAATGTCAAACCCGCGAGTGCAACAACCCTCCACCTCAGAACGGGGGCTCGACTTGTACAGGCCCAAGGATCAAAGTCTCCAATTGCACAGTTCACGGAGGCTGGACGGCCTGGTCAGCCTGGTCCGCCTGCTCGCAGACTTGCGGATTTGCCATTAAAACGCGCAGGAGAACTTGTACAAATCCGGCGCCAGCCTTCGGTGGTCGGGTCTGCGTGGGTCACGATCACGACGAGATAGTCTGCATCGAGATGCCGCCTTGTCCGACCCCGGCGAAGACCCAGCCGCCCCAGCACGGCCAATGGTCGCCGTGGGGGCCTTGGGACACCTGTTCTAAACCCTGTAACGGGGGTATCCGGATGAGGCGACGAACCTGCGACAAACCCAGTCCCAGGGAAGGCGGTTCCGAGTGTCCCGGTTGCAGTTTTCAAATTGAGGACTGCAATACCCATCTGTGCCCTGAGACCAAGAGGTACTCCAGCTGGACTCCTTGGCTACCCACCAATGCTACTGCCCTGCAGAGTGGGGGATACGTAGAGAAACGATTTAGATTTAGCTGCAAGGCTCAGACAGAGGACCCCAGCAGTGTTAGATCACAGCTGGCTAAAGAGGAGGAGAGATTTTGCAGGGAGGATGGTTCTTGCTCTCGAGTGAATATCAACATTCAGAATGCGGCGGAAATCGAGGGATCCTGGTCAGATTGGTCTGCTTGGTATCCCTGCACCAAGAATTGTGGTGGGGGCAGCCAGCACAGGGTCCGGCAGTGTGAGACGCTACCGTGTGAGGGGGCTGGATTGCAGAGCAGAGCGTGCAATGTTCATGCTTGCAGGGAGGATTCAGAGGGTGAGTGGTCCTGCTGGACCGATTGGTCAGAGTGCTCTGTATCCTGTGGAGTTGGGGTGAGAAGCAGGTCGAGAGAGTGTACGAGAGGAGCTTGCGAGGGGCCTAGCTATGCCAGGGAGAGCTGTGAGATGCCGAGTTGTGAGTCGCTGAGGGGTTGGGACGCGTGGAGCAAGTGGAGCAATTGTGACAGTGAGGGACACCAGAATAGGAGAAGGGTTTGTGTAGATTCCAGCGGAGGTGGGTGTGTGGGCACCAGTAGGGAGACCAGGGAGTGCTATGAGGAATGGGGGAGTGGGGAGATTACCTCGAATGCACTTCCGAGGAGTGTCGTGGCTGCTGGAGTGCCGGTGGGGGCTGTTATCGGGGGATGCATCGTTGGGTTCCTGGCGGGGGTGGGTCTTGCTGTTGGCGCTGGATTCGTTTATATGAAGAAGAGGAAGGTCAGGGTGCCTGGCAGCCCCCATTACATCAGCAAGCAGAATCCATATGTTGCTGTGCCACTCAAAGAGGTAAGTTTTTTTTTAGGTTTTTCGAAATGGAAAATATAGGTTTGAGAAGGGTTGGAAATTGCCGGATGTTAAACAACTTGATCGCTAAATGTTGAAATTTACATTTTTCCATTGACTAAAATTATTCAATACACTTGTTTTGCTCTACTAATCTTCTTTTGGTATTAAAAAATAAAGGTAATATCAGTGCTGCTTTCAGGTGAACGCCAAGAGAGCCCCGAGCTTCTCCGGGGCCAGGGATATAAATGGGACACTCAGGACGAAACCAAATCCAAATGTCAATGGTCTCGGCAGTCCAAAATTATATCCCAAGGCTCTGGATTATGACTCAGCAACCCTCAAACGCAACAGCCACGGACAACAGCACATTCGTGCGGATTTGGATCAAGAAAAGTATTATTGAAATAAGATTTTTCTCAATGATCAAACTTGACTGATACTTAATTAGGGTAAACAAAGAGGGACAAGTGACATTGATAAGTATCAAATTGAATTCAATTGGAATTGCAATTAATTTTATGGGAGACTGAGAATTATCGGTGAATTGTTGATGCTAACGAGTGATTCCGTGGCCTTGTTGTTTTATTTTTTATTACGATAGATATTTGTTTATAGTAAGGACGTAAGTTGCTCAATGGAACTCTTGACTTTGCATTTCGATACTCTCAACGCGGAAAAATTAGATTCCATAGAACTATACATAGAGGAGAAAACATTGTGTTGAATATTTTTTATTCAATACTTATATTTACGAAAAAAAACAATTTCGTTAATCATTGCGAAGTCTTGGAAGAGTTCGAAGACAATCGTCTGTATTTTTTATCATGAAATTTGAGAGTTTATTTTTATTTTTCAAATGTAAATAAGAGTAAGAATCGACTAATCATGCAGCTTGGTTGGGCATTTTGAGTGTCACCTGTATAAAACTTTAGCGTACATGTATATCCAATTAACATCTTATGTTTCTGAGGACATTTACTTCGCCGGGAAGCTCATGATGACTGTGCCAGCCACCAAAACCTGTAAATATAACTAGATAATAACGAGAGCAACGTATTTTTTTGCGCGGTTATTTTAATTAACATTAAAACGAAATCTGACGTAGTGCCATGATGCATATGTACATAGAAATACATAACACATTTTTTTATATATCATTAAGTGATAGCTTTTTAGAGCGAACACACCAGAAAAATTGTATCGAATGTTGCATGCATTCTTTTTATCTTATTGTGGCTCACATTGAGTCAAAGGCGTTTAACTAAGAAATTTCTACGATTCAAAGAAAAAAATCTGTAAATCTGCTGCAACAATTTTCAGATTATTTGTTAATTCAGTCGTCTATTTTAAATACATTTTTTATTCAAAAGATGGAATTATTTCTTGAACATATTAATCTATGTACAGAGTTACTGCGACCTGAGGAGGTAATAAATCGCATTTATAATAGTAGTTTTTTTTGGCTTTCTTCCACAACTCCTTATCATTTTTGAACGACTTGATAATGATAATATGATATCATGCATATTTGAATGACATCTGGGGCACGCATACGAATATCGATCGTTTTCATAAATTAATTCAAGTGAGAAATTAATCGTCACCGCGGGTCTTGACACCTTAAACATAAGAGACCAGAAGGCCCCATTTTGAGTAGAGTACGGAGTTACATATAAAATATAATCCGTGCAATACATTTCCAAATTGAATGAAAGATATTGTTCATTTCACTTGTCAAATTGAGCTGGTCTTATCGTAATTTTTTACGCAATTGGAATAAAAATTGCGGAACAATTAAATAAAATTTCCTGCAACCACATTTCTCTCTGGGATGGAATACGTCGGTCCGTATTAAGCTCATTCACTAGCTGTTGACCTCACCTGTATACACAGCTTTACTCTCAATTTGACGACCGTGGACAACCTAACATTCACCATAGTTGAAGGGCATATCTTTGGTGTACGTGGCCAAATTGATCGCCAGTATAAATGGATTCACGTGACAAATCGAGTGTCATCCGCGTGTACCTTTAAAATGGGGAATTCGAATCACTTCTTTCGAGTAGCAAATACGATCGTCTAGTCCGTGTTTATCGCGATTTATTGAAATCAGGTGTATAATTGGGAAAATTACGTAAAACGGGACAAATGATAAAGGACTGGATTTGAGATAATTTTTGCCATTGAATGAAACTCGAGTTCATTGGCGAAACGTGTGGGGAGTAGTAACATTTTGGCATGTTACGCTGTTGACATCGCAGTAATTTGAAATCAAACGAATATAATTGGAGCAATCGTTTTGACTGGACAACGTCTGAAAGGTAAATACTTCATATATTTTACTGAAATATTTTTTGGTAATTTTTTGGCCTCAAAAATTATTTAAAACGTTTACTTAATGAATATCTTCTAGAGCTGTCTAATAGCTATAACTGAAATCAAATAATAATCAGTGACTAATGACTTCATTGTAATAATATAATATTGCCAAAGGAAGTACTCATCACAAGTAGATAAATATGTGACGAAATGATTTTCTTTTATCAGTGGACCTTTCGAAACACTTTATATTCATTTTCCTCTTAAAATTATACGAATTGTGTGAATTACACGAAAATGGATAATCTAAAAAAATAGGATTTACACAAGAAACGAGAAGAATCCAGTGATAAATTGGAATCGATAATTGTGATTTTTGAACGCTACAAGGACCTTCCTTAATATTTTTTTGTGAAGTAATTCTAAACTAATAAATCGTGAAACAGAACTTTGAGGAATCAAAAAATACTTAACATTCTATGAATTTTCAATGAGGCTACAATGTCTGTTTGACGTCATTATACCCTCCGATATTTCAAAATTACGTAAAGTAATTAATACTCTGTCATTAGCTACGTAATCACCTTGGAAATATGAAGGAAAAATTTGAAAGCATTTCCACAGATAAATTCACAGATACTTTGTAATCGTTCAAATGTACGTAAGTTCCTAATTTTTCGTCTCACTAATTTCGAATGTGATTTTTTCATTATGTTTGTACTAATACTCGGAACAGAGCAGAACTATTTTTCCGATCGTTCCTTGTTTCAATTTATTTGAATTCAAATAATTTATTTCATCCTTACATTTTGATACAAAAGGAATCATTGAGTGAGAGCAATAATGATGTGGCTGCACGTTCTACTAATCATAAAAGTCCTGGTAGTGACAGCTGTTACGAGAGACTCTGGGTACATATCCTACGACGGTAAGAAATGAAAGATTTCATTATTGAGCATTTGATGGCGACGAAATTTTTACTTCCCTCTTATACTGAACCCAGGAATGAAATTAAATTCATGACTTCATTGCCAATAATGCATAACTCGATTACCCCTAGAATCTAAAATCAATAGCGCATTTCTAATAGTTGAACATAGGGAAAGCTAGTTACAATTTAATTAAATTGAATTCGTTCGAAAATAATCCTCTCATGATAATGAATTTACTATTTTCCCAGACTTAGCAAAGAGCAGTCGATTTTCCGACGAGGGTGTGACGACCTACGCTCAGCTTCTTTTCAACGACGCCAGCCAGGAAGTTATCGTCGGTGCAAGGTAATATATAGGCCGACCCAAAGTAATCACTAAAAGATTTAATAATTCAAAAGCGAAAGACAGAATTCGCCAATCGCCTGAGGTAACATTGGCTCTTATGTTTTAGAGATAATTTATATCGCCTGGAATGGCAATCTCTGACTCCCGTGGAACACACGAAGTGGCCTGCACCCCTCGAAAAATTCTCCCTATGTCAGGCTAAAGGTAAAACTGCCGAAGATTGTCACAACTATGTGAAAATTCTCGTCAGCAATGGAACGAGCCTCTTCGTCTGTGGGACCAATGCCTTCAATCCGGAATGCACATGGCGTAATGTACAGTTGCAAAAATTTAATTCTCACATTACAGATGATGGACTCTTCTTCTTCAAACAATTTTCATTCTCGATGATCTGGAGTTGGTCCGAATTCTATCAATTCAGGACTCAAATGATTTCTATAATTTTTATGGCGCTTTGGTTTTGTAGATCAACAACATCAATAGCGTGACGAGCACAATTTCCGGTGTAACAAGGTGCCCGTACTCACCCCAGGCCAATGTGACGGCCCTATTGTCTAGCAATTTTGGACTCTTCGTTGGAGCTTCTACCGATTTTTCCGGAATTGATACCGCTATTTACAGGACTATGCTGTCGCCCCCCTTAAGGAGCCAGCCATATGACCCGCGGTAATTGAGAATATTAACTAGCAATTTATTTGATTTTCATGAAAAATTATTTCACGTAAATTTACTCCGGCGTTTCATCGCCTAGCTGAATTCAATACCATTCAATTGCTAATTAGTGAAGTATTTATTCAAGTGAAGGAAACATTAATTCACAATTAAGAAATAATTCTCTTCATGTGAATAAAAATGCAAGTAGGAAAATACTTTTGGAGAGATGAAACGATAGAATAACAAAAAACAGTGAACTTTATTCATAAATTTTTAACGATCTCAAGGTGGCTGAATGACCCTCAGTTTTTGGGCAGTTTTGCGACAGAGAAACATGTTTATTTTCTCTTTCGTGAGATGGCTACGGAGTACATGAACTGCGGCAAGGTAATAACAATAAAATTCTGCTTATATCTCAATTGTTAAATGAGCAAGGGACAATAAGTGCGAGTAGCAGAGCTTCTAATTTATACGGTTTACAAAGAATTGAAAAATCATTATTTCCCTTTAGAAAGTTTACTCTAGAATCGCGCGAGTCTGTAAGAATGATTTAGGCAGTCGCAATATCATGAAAGGCACATGGTTGACCTTCAGCAAGGCCCGGCTAAACTGCTCAATTCCTGGAGATTTTCCGTTCTATTACGATGAAATGCAAGGAGCAGTTTATAGCCCAGAGGAGAAAATCCTCTACGCCACCTTCACAACTCCCAGGTACAAATACTCTTCCGAAAAGAAGATAATTCCACAAACATTTCACCGTTCAGTAAACTGTGGAGATTAACTATGTTTTTTTAAAACTACAGTAATGCTATCGCAGGCTCGGCCATTTGTGCTTTCAATATGACAGCCATAGAATCCTCATTTAACGGTGCATTTAAGTATCAAGAGCATCCGCGAGCTGCATGGGAACGCCAAGAAGGGCCAAATCATCATCGACAGCACTGTGAATCACCGATTAATATGTCACCTCGGCAAGTACAGGATAATAACCAATATCAGTTGATGGATGATGCTGTTCAGGGTGTGACATTACCACCACTTTACACAGTAGCTATGGAGAGATTTACACACATTGCTGTTGATGTTGTACCAACAACTTTCCAACAAAGTATTACAATTCTGTATGTCGCCACTTCCGAGGGCCTCATCAAGAAGTTTTTCGTTCTACCTGAGACGCATGAGACTTGTGTCGTGGAGGTGTGGGGACCACTGCCGTCTCCAGTGATAACCCTGCAGTTTCTGAAGGACACGAGGAGCCTGTATGTAGGAATGGAAACTGGTCTATTGAGGTAAGAATGTACATTTTTACCAATTTTATCGAATTCCTGGAACTTTTATGCTATCCCTTCGTTTTGAGTATTAAAATTGAGCTAATGATTGTGAAACTCAGAAGAAATTATATTATTATAGTCTGAAGACTTATAAAGTTTTTTGTTTCTTTTTCTTCTTCTTCTTCTTCTTCTTCTTCTTAGACAGTCAATAACTACTATCAATTACTTATACCTGTTGAGTCAATTGTGTAAGCATTCGAGAGTCCAAAATCAAATTAATTTTACCAGAGTTTTAAATGCGCTGAGACAAATTATAGAGAGTGCGTTGAATTGCATCCTCTGAACCCCTTAATAATTCCAGAACCCCAGCATCTCAATGTCAACGTTACAAAGGCCGTAAAGACTGCAATAACGATCCTTATTGCATATGGTCCGCGCCCCTGATGACATGTGAGGAATTCGCATTCGCTGATAACGTGATGGATAAGGTGCAGAGAGAACAGACCTATTGCCCACTCCTAATCAACCGAGAGGACGATGGCTGGGGTGCTTGGAGCAACTGGAGCCTCTGTCCAGTCAGTTCGGATGCACTTAGAGCCACGTGTCAGTGCCGAAACCGTCAGTGTAACAACCCATCACCCCAGAAGGGTGACTTCATCTGCAGGGGTCCACGGATTGAAGTCTCAAATTGCACGGTTGAAGGAAGCGGACCTGGTCTTCCCACATCGAACGACGAAGTTTAAAATATATATTTATAAGAATATTGTCTATTTTGGAATTTTTTATTTTATGCTTTCCTGAAATTTGAATGTGCAAAAAAAATAAAGGAATAAAATAATTCCTAGTTTTCAAAGTTGTCTTTAGAATCCATTGAATTGTAATTACAATTCTTGTCTGCAATTCCCAATGAACAAAAAAAAAAGACAAAAAGACAAAGTCACTTGGAAAATTCTGCAGAAAATATCACACAGGAATGAATTGTCTGAAATGTCATGACAAATGCTAAAACACCAGTTGTCTTCCTCTGAGTCATCTTCACAGTTTTTCGCCAATTCTCTCGATCTCTTCAATGACAAAGTCCATGGATTTATGGGTGGGAGGTGGCTGACAGCTGACGACCATCCTGAAGAAATTTCCGAGATTCTTTGGGCCGAGTGGTGTGTACCCGATCATCAGTGTTCCTCTCAGTACTAGCCGCTCCTTGATTTCCCGAGTGATTTTGTACAACTTCTGCCACCAGTCGGCATTCTCCTCCTGCTTCCTTATACTCAAGGGGATGTACCAGAAGCAGATGGTGTTTCCTTCAAATTTGGGAAAGACGAGACGGAAGTTTTGTCGGGTTTGGATTTTACGGTAGAAGTAATCCGCCGATTCCATTGCATTATCCACCGAGGCTGCAAGGCCTTTGGTGCCTCTGGCCCTCCACATTAGCCATAGTTTCACTGCGTCCACCTGCGATATCACATTTTTATTGAATTTCCCATTTATCAAATTTTAAATGAAATTTTTAGGTGAACAAAAAAATTTCAAATAATTATTTCCCGATATTTTTTTATAACATTTCTTGTTATGGAAATGATAAGAATATTGGGGTCTTTGATGTATATTTATTTCTTCAGTGCAAGTATTTTGAGAAAATGAGACAAATTCTGATGAAAAAATCGTATTGTATTGGAATACTTTCACTGAAAAAAAATGTAAGGAATCGTTCGAGATTCACTCCATTCAAGAATGTTATTTACCTTCCTTCCGCACTGTACACTTTTATCCCCCGTATCCCAGGAAACATCATAAAACTTGTCCTGCTGAAAGAGATACGTCGCCCCAGCACAATTGGCCTCGTGAAGCAAATTCCTCGCATTCACTAAAAATATTGAGCACTGGAAAGGAGCGCCCAACATCTTGTGTGGATTCCAAGATATTGAATTGGATCTGAAACTCAGTATTGAGTATAATCGCTTCACACTGAATATTTCATATCAAATCGAGGACAATTCAATACGTACTTTTCGATGCCTCTCAGCCGATCCCGATATTTTTCAGAGAGGAGCAATGAGCCACCGAGACATGCCTGAAAACGTTGCAAATATGACAATTGAATCTATTCTATAACGTCAGCCATTTTCCCTCATATTTTTCTTCATTCGTCGATTTATTCGAGCATTCATTCACCCATTCACGCATGCCCTCATTTTTACTTTCCAATCTAACATTTGTCGCTTTCATTTCATATTCTACCATTTTAGATTACTATGTTCTTGCTGCAAATTAATCCCATTATTTATTAATTTGTTTTTTTTTAAGTTTGAAGATACTATCGACGGCGTAATTCGTTTATTCGATTTAGATAAGAATTTTCACAATTAATGTGATACAATTACTCATACAAAAAATATAATTCAACTCCAGAAAATAAATTAGATGAGAAAAAAATGCGGAAGGAATCGAATGTTTTGGTTCTTTAAGAAATGTTGGAGTACAAAATTGAAATAACTTACGTCAACATGCAGCCACAGTTCTTCTTCCCTGCAAATCCCTGCGATCTCCTCAAGTGGATCTATCGATCCTAGAACAGTAGTCCCCGCAGTGGCATTGACGAAAAAAGGAACGAGCCCTTTCTTCCGTGCCTCGCTGACAGCCCTCCTGAGATCCTGAGGATCCATTCGCCCCAAGTCATCAGTTTTAACCTGAGGGTTCGCAAATTTATGTCAAAAAAAAATCTCTTCTGGAAATTCTACCTGAATGGTTCCTCAACAATTCTGTTGGATTTTATTCATTAGAAATGATCAGTGGAAATATTTCTGTTCAGATCTCTTTTTTTTCTATAACAATTAACAATGACATTTTTTCTATAAAAATCCAATGTGGATTTTTCTGTAGAATATCGTCTACTGGTTAAAAGTTTAACAGAAATCCAATGAATTGCCGTTCGAGTTCGTTAGGATTTTTGACAAAAATTTTCATCCGATTTGTCGAATAGGATCAGGAGAACGTGATGAGTGGGTTAAACTCCAAAATGCTTACATTGTAAACACTCTCAGTACCGAATCCGAGCCAGTGAGCTCCTTTGTGCACGGAGTAGTGGCCCAATTCACTGGAGAATAGGGCGAGAGGTGGTAATCCACTCAGACCTTTTGTCTTTACTTGTGGCATTCGCTTGTAACGCGCTAGGATCATTCCGTACATGTTGGAGATACTTCCACCTGGACAGAGGATTCCGTCGGCGTTGGGGAAGGTCGAGTAGTTTACCAAGGATAGAGCTCTGTTGAGAACTTCACGCTCGAGGAGCATAAATACAGGCGCCACTTCGTAAGTATATCTGGAAGTAAGTGGATTTATGAACGAGTGCCATCGAAATTCATTTGGCATTGTCCTCCAGTGGGCTCCCAAGTCCCCAGGAACAGAAAGAGAATTTCCCATTTATCATTTAACAAAACAAATGTCTATATTTACTGGCTCGTATTCAGACTCTCTGATATCCATGTTCCAGCGAGTCCATATCCATCGACACCCGCGTACAACTGATTATGAAAGTGAGGATTTGACGTCTTCACCGAATATCTGACAATATCTCTCATTGATGTCCTTATCTCCTCCGACGTTGCCCCGTCGTCTCTCAGGACAACGTCGATTTTATCCTAATGACGAAAAAATTTCATCGCAAAAAAGAAAAAAAATGTTCAACACAACTCAGATTAGAATGTTGAGGTTGCCTTCTTCGTTTGGTGGATTCCATAAATAATGTAGAGCAGAACAGCAAGTGATAGATGATTTCTACTGATTGAAAAATCAAGATAACGGTCTTATCACAACTTAAAGCTCGTTACGTACAGTATTAGATAACGTCAAGTCGTGATGCGTAAAATCCAGATTCCGCCATAAAAAAAATGACCAGCAGAACAACAACAAAATAAATCAACGGAAATCAAAGAATAATCGTTTTCACTCATTCATATTTTCATTGATAAAATGCAGAAATCAAGTAATAGAAATCCATCAGACGCGAAAGAAAAAATTCTCTACAAATTTCAATTTTATTCACCTGCAACTCCTTTGGATGTAAAAACTCAACCACTGGATAGTTTCCGGTTGTGTCAAACACATGTTCCTTCTTAAATATTTCCAACACCTCCTCAAGAATTTTTACAGTCTCATCTGCAGTTGCGGCTGCCATAGCGAAGCGCGTACTGTCACTCCCGTCTTACGAAGAGCGTAAAGAAGTGCCCAGTGGTCCCCACTTCGGTCCCATGGATTTCGCAGTGGCTTGTTCGGATTCGCTCGTGTCTACATCCCACATGCAACTTGTTACGAGATTTTGATGTCATTGAACTGTCTCACTATTAGTTTTGTTTTGTGTTCAGTGACTGTTGATGTAAAGGTCGAAACGCCGGGGAGATTTCAATGAAAATGAATGAACTAAAACGTTAGATTTCCTTTAATGTTTGTACAAAATTTTTAATTTTCAATGGCAACTTGAACAATAATATTTATTCAAACTACCAAGGCAATTACATTCAATATCAACATAAATTGACTGTATATAAATTTTAAGGCAATCGAGTATTTTTACTCACTCTCTCTCCGCTTTCGAACAGCAAAATGAAAAATTAAAATTTTAATGGCTACACACGTGAAAAAAATTTTGTGGAGAATTTTTGATGTTCAGTCTCCCCTAAAACTTGGAAATTACGATGAGTACGAGATACCACCCGTTGTCTCTGATACCCAGCCGTAATGACCCGAAGCCATTCAGACGATAACACGCGTTTCCCCAGCAAAGTAACTCCACCGATAGAACAACACTAGCAAAACGTGAACTTTGGAATCATTTTCGTGGCGACAAGTGACTCTGCTCAGCCGAGAGCATCGACAGGTAGTCTCGGCGAGAGGCCCTTCATGGAGGCCCACTGGCCCTCGCAAAGATCGTAGAAAGATAATTCAGCGACTAATTTTCCCCCCAAAGTACCTGGGCCTCGGCATACTGCGCCAGCCCCGGACTCCCAGAAATTTCCACGGCCATTCGTTGTTGCATTGACCCTCGACAAATACATCTTCCTCAGCCATCTCGCTAAATACGCTGCGTGACAGTCACAATGCCAGGGGTTACGGGCAAGACGTAATTGCTGGATTATCGGGACACTCTCCAAGAAACGGACCGGCAAGTGTTGGAGATTATTGCCCTCTAGTTGTCTGCGGAATAATTTTTTTCCCTCTGTTAATAGGCGTATCGGCGATTTATTATTTTATTTGACTCAATCATTTGGCACATTTGACATACACATGCACTGCTGAAAGTAATCTCAATCCTCACAATTTCTTTAAATTCGGGGTATCTTTGAGAACATCAGGCTGCAGATAGCGAATCCTGTTGGAATGTAAAAACAGCGAAGTTAGATTGTGAAGCCCTTGAAAATCCCCATCGACCAAACTTTCGATGGCGTTAGCATAGAGAACCAAATGTTGCAGCAAGGGAGTATTCAGAAAAATTCCCTTGGGGAATGTCTTTATGTGATTGCGTCCCAGACGAAGTTCCCGGAGAGTGGTGAGACCTTGAAATGCGTCTCTGTCCATCTGAATATAAAAAAGCCAGTTCAGAGGGAATTTTCGATTAATGAACGATCCCTCATTGATTTTATTGCCGATTTTTGATTATCAAAAGAAATGGAATTGATTTTTCTACCAAATTCGCAACATTTTGTACGAAATTCTTCAAATATCTGATTTACCTTAGATATTAAATTGCTGGAAAGATCCAAGCTCGTTAGGCGGTCCAGCCGGGCAAATAAATTCGCAGGGAGTGAGCCTAGTCTGTTGTCTCTTAGGTTTAGCTCCACAAGATTAATTTGCGAGTCGAACAACCCAACTGGCATATCTCGGAGACGATTCTCTTCCAGTCTAATGCACTTGAGGCTGACGAGATCCTTCAGCGCGTTGACGTTGAGGTATGAGAGATGGTTTTTCGCGAATAGGAGATCCTCAAGGTTTCGTAGACCGTCGAAAATCCCCGTCGGCAGAGATGTAATGCGATTCGACGAGACATCCAGGAGGTAAAGAACTGTATTTGTTGTGAAAAGACCGTCTGGGAGGTTGAGCAGTTTATTTGATGATAGATCACTGGAATTTTCCGTGCATTTTTTGTGATCAATAGAAAATATTCTATAGAAAAACTAAATAAAGTTATTCGGTTGTTCTGTACATCTCATTTTATTGAGTTAATCTCAAAATTACCATTTTTGAGTTCCTTCTATTTTTCCTCGTTTCATAAAAGAAAAATTATGTAATTTTGGCAAGAATGGTATAAGATTTCAATATTTAAAAATATGGTTCAAAGTGACAAGATTACTTTCTTGAAATGTTAGATGCAATTTTCTAAGAGTGTTCCACTCAAAGCAAAAATGAATTAAATATCTCCTTCCCTCTACTCACAGAATCTGGAGATTTCTCATTCTCAACATTTGACTGGGATGTAAATCTCTGAGTAAATTTTTACTCAGTTTCAGATGAGTCGCACTGTGAAGAGAGTAAAATATGCTCAAAGGAAGATGCTCGATCAGATTGTTACTGAGATCCCTGGAATGTAGTTAAAAAAAACATGAGACGGTCTAGTGAAGGAACTCCGCCATTTAATGCACAAAAGGATTTTTTTGTAGATACCAACAGGTCTCGAAGGTGGATCAAATCCTGAAAAGTGTCCCGGTGGAGGGCAGTCAATTCATTGCTCCCGAGATCACTGGAATAAGACGGTCAGATAGTACATAATATATCAGGGTCAACTCCATTGGATTCCTGAGTAAACTTCCTAAATATTTGGAAAGTTGGAGCCTCCCGAATTGATAGAAAATATTTTTTCTAGATCAGTAAAGTCCGGTGAGGAAAAAAAAATTTATAACAATCTAAATAAATTTTCTTTATCTCTATTCAGAGATATCGAACACGAAATCTATGGTATTAGATCGATAAACCTAGAGAATTACGCTTCGCTAACATTTTTACGATGTCCTGAGGAACAAGTTGAGTGGGTGGTATGTCAATGAGCGCTTGCCTCCAACAAGATATGGATTTAGTCTCAGGTCGGCACTTGCAGGGTCCGTCGGCGCACAGGTCCCAGTCTCCCGACCATCCCCTGATTTCCCAAACTATTTAAAGAGAAAGTCGAAGGGACGAATGAGTGGCAACGCATTAAACTAAAAACGAATAACGAATAACTAACACTAAATTAGTTCAATAGAATTATTACAATTCCCACTATACAATTAGCTCAGTGTAATTGTTTATCGAGCTTGTGAAATGTTCTATAATTTTTTTTAACCGCGGGTAATTAGTTTATAAATTGATTAATAATGAATTTAGTATCTAGAATTGTTTACCAGGTTGTTCCATAGCTCTCAGCCTTTTCTCCAGCCTGGTGACTCTTCTCTCGACATCTTCCAGATTTAAATTTGTCCCCGATCCCTGCTGATTGCAATCCAAACAGGCCCTGAGTATCTCCGGGCCCACAGTCACTTCACACAGGACAGAGAGTATGAATAATACGAAGGAAATTGTGAATAGTCCTCCTCCCGACATTGTTCAGTCTGTACTGGACCACAAAATACAATCCCGGAGTGCGGAGCATCCTCATTAAGTTATTAATTCACGATGTAAATACTCAACGCGTTTATTGTTCCGTTATTAGTTCCAGTGTAAATAGTGAGGGGTAAATACTATCAAAAATGAGACATCAATTGAGATGAATTCATTGAATCAAGCGAACGGAATATTTAGAATGAAATGAAAGTGAATTATCGAAATGAGATAGAATATTTTTACGTCCGACGACAACCGGAGGAGGATGGTATGAAAATTAATATTTGTATATACATTAATTTCATTAATAACCAAAAGTAAAATGAAAGCAATTAGAAAATTTGAGCGGCAGGAATTCTGGAGGAAATATAACGATAGACGAAGTAGTACAGAAAAATGTAATTCTTTAAGTTCATCTGCAATATCTTTTTCCAATAAATGCAATGTATTATTTTAGTTGGGAGCTTTTATTTTCTCCACTTTCAGTCGGTGAATTTCGATAATTTTTGTCGAGAGTTTTATAATTTTTAATTTTTCATAAAACAGCAGAAGATGTTCATAAAAATTAATGAGGTTCTGTTATAAAATTGGGAGAGTTCCCAATTTCTGTTATGAAAAATGTATAATCTGATAGTTTTTTTGGCGCTGAGGATGTTTAGGATGAACAAAAGGTAAAACCAAGGACAGTAACAAAATATCCATTATAATGCAGAATTTAATCAAGAAGTTTCGCGTCTACATTGATTTTTTTTATGATTACACAGGAAAATAGATACACATGGAGAGAAGGTGCTGGTGGTACAGAGAGTTACATATAATGAGGAGTCGTTTTTCGTTTGTCGGGGGGAGTTCAAACGCATTGGCCTTTGTTCTTAAGGATGTATTCTGGAAAAAATTAAAAGAATTCATGAAATAACTTGAGAATTAGCTCAACCACATTTTTATCTTATTTTTCAATCTCACAAGAATTTATATTACTTTATAGCCAATTTAAAAAGCAGAAAATTCCATTCCTCACTCCGTCGAAAATAACTTTTCTGACATGTTACGAAAATAATTCAGTTTGTACTCACTAGTTCCCATTTCGCAGTTTTCGATTTCCAGGTGGCAGGGGGTCTCGAAATTCTTTGGCTTTAGAGTTGGATTGGTTGGGTCATGGGCACAGATCGGGTCACGGGGTGGACACTGTTTGGCGCACTTCTTTTTGGTGTCTTTCTGACCTTTCGCATCCTTAACGGCTGTGGTGGTGTCCTTAGCTTTGGTGTCCTTCGCCTTGTCCATGTCTGATGGTGAGGCGTCTGCGTTTGGGCACAGGGCAAAGACACATACCGTTACCAGAGCTAGAAAAAATGTAATGCAGAATACTTTTAGTACATTTCAAGGATATCATGTTTTCAATTTGTTCAACGTATTTAAGTAGTAAAAGAATATAAATTTTCGGAAGTAACCATTTAGCCCAGTGAATGTTTTTTTTTATCTTTGCAAATTGAAAATATTTCCATTCATTGGAATTTCAAGATCACAAATCCTATTTTTAATAGCAATCAGAATTAGATACATCCACGAAAGCCAAATAAAAAGAAACTCACCGAGTGCAACAACTGCTTTCATCTTCGATAAATGAGTGACAACCTTCAACAAGAGACCAGTGTTATCAACAGTACGTCAAAGCCGACTGAGTACCCCATGACTGGTCCACGAGATTTATAAAGGCAATTGATGGATTGCGTGTGCCCTCCCCCCACCTGGGGCACAAAAAACCCGATGGGTTTCGTGGCTCGACAATCGCAGCATACGACCGGTGAATACTGGTGACAGAGTTCATCCCATTCTTCGCCTCTCAAACATGACCTGGTATTATCAGTTTGCCAATTTGTTCTATATCATTCAGTCGAAATTACAACACGTGATTCAATCATTCGTAGCGAGCGACATCGACGATTGTAAGCGGGCGCACGCACCGAACGTAGACAGAAAAATTCAATAAAAATTACGCGTCTTGTCATGCAATTCTGCCTTAAAATTACTAGACTTTTACAGACCGTTATTTTAACTCAATTTAATCTCAAATTTTCCAATTCGATTTCGTAATGGCTAAGCGACGCATACGAGTTCCATAATTATTGCTGACAATTTGTCATAGCGAGACAAGGGTGCATTTATTTTCCCCAATTCTTGTTGATGAAATTTTTGGCTGAGCCTTGGAGAAGATTTCCCGTTGAAAACCGCGAAATTCGGGTGATGTTCGGCCGCCAACAGTCGCCAAGGGTCAACGGTATTCCGCCGCGGAAACCTATCCTCATTCAATCCGACAAATTGCCGTAACTCACTCTATTTAACATAACACAAAGTGGTACTTGACTTTGTAAACTGCAATAACAATCCCTCTTCACTCTTGACTCTGCACTCTGAAGTTGCCACTGAAAAATTAAGATTTCAGAGTGATTCAATCATGCGCGGGTGACCCAGATCTTCTTCTTTGACAAGCGGAAGTGGGGCTCGACTCTCATCCTGTTGCGTTTAGCTTTTGCTGTCAGTTTTTGATCAATTTTATTCAATTGAATGGTTTTGCCTAGCGGTTAAATTTCAGTCTTTCAACTTGAAAATATTTTTTTTCTTTCAATAATTTTGCACCAAGTGAACCCCGCAAGCCCCAGTAAAAGTAATTTTCTTTATCATTTACATTTTTAATAAATAAAAAATTACAGAAATAAAATGACATAAATAAATGCGCAAATAAATGGATGAGTATTACGAAAAATGATTACACCCCCCAAAACAGTAAATGCCCCAGTTTCTTTGAATTACGTATCTACATAATTATTTTCAACTTGTACACTCTCTTCAGCTGCGTAACTATTGAAAAGCTTAACATAATCACTCCAAGAGTTTTGACTCCCCAAAAGTCTCCTCATCCTGCAGGTGCCACTCCCGCATTCCTCCGAGTGTTCCCCACCTCCATTGAGATTTTTGTATTTCTCAATCGCCTCATGCACCGTTGAAGTGAGCAAATTGAGCCGCTGCATGTTCAAATTATCTAGAGAAACCGAAAAAAAAATCCCTAAGTGAATGATGAGACAACTCTCACGTGAACGATTTTCCCCGTTTTTTCAATTCATCAAAGACCTTCGGATAATTGACGGATGTCACCAGCTCAAACTGGTCTACACTTACCCGTAGCGAGCCCACGGCTCTCGTCATCATCCATACCATCCTTATCGCTCTTAATCTCTAGTTTTGGTATGAATAGGAGAAGACAGATTATTGCTATGAATTTGACGATTAATTTGAAGATTACTAGCTTGAGGATTATCTTGGCAATTGTGAAGGCGTTCAATTTTATGGCCAGCGGCCAGGCCAAGTCGATACTAGGGAGCGAGGGGAGCTGGGGTAATTCTGGAAGTGCGTACCCACTCCAACCTTAAATTAAAAAAATACATTATAAAAATGACGTGAACTTGCTGTTGATTTTTAAAAAATTCCGGTCACAACCTCACCCGAATTCAAATTCTTGTCAGTTAGTATTGAATTGTAAATGAAGTCGCTCTTGAAAATTATGTAGGATTTCCGAGAGATTAATTTTTGAATTGAATAAATTCTCAGTGATGAATTTCCCGAGAATTTAACTGCACCCGTTAATCGATAAAAGATTATCCCAATTATCTCCGGAAGATTATCCCAAGATCTTTCCCTAAAACTAACCGAAATAAAAATACGCTACCTCGCGTCTCACCTTGCGCGCTCTGCGCTGGAAGCCCATATTGTGGTGGTCCATAACTTCCCGAGGGCGCTCCATACACCCCACCCGGAGGACCATAACCACCACTAGGCCCTCCATACTGACCCTGAGAGTGGGACCCGCTCCCATAAGGATTCTGGTCCGGAAATTTGACATTCGGCACCGGAAGTGAGTACGAAGAGCTCGGAGTGGGGACAAAAGGCTCAGCTGTGGGGGCTCCATAGGCAATCCTGGGGGTTTTGAGAGGTCCGGAGTTGGCGCTCGGTACCCCATACTCGCCTGCCGGGCGATACACGGGCCCATCGTAATTTCTCCTAATTAATTTCACTCGCTTCGGCTTTTCCAGATGCACAATCTATCATCACCATCGAATGTAAAGAATTGGTTAACGTAGCCTTGAGCTCCATAAAATACAATATTTTTTTTCGCAACGACAAAAAATCGCCGACATCACAAATTATACGCTCTTACTACTTGTTAGAGGAAATTTTAATTTGGATAGACAAAATTACCGGCTGTTTTTTAATGTGTGAGTGCTCCAGGGCGTCCAGATAACTATCCTTGGACGAGGCCTTCACCAGCTTCAATGGTTTTTCTGTGTTAGCTCTGTACTCCGGATAGACCGGATAAACCTGCGGAATTTTGGTAGAAGTGTCCGGTATATTCGGCAATTCCACATCTTCGGATCTTGCCTCGAGCCTTAGGGTCGTTGAGCCCTCGTTGATGTGGCCAGATGGGAGTGTCGACGTTTCCATTGTCCCGACCACACTCATCCCAATGAGCAGAACCAGTGCTGGCACAATCCGCGATCCACATCGGTTTGGCATTGTTCAGGGACTCTGGAATATCCCGGAAAATTGATTTGTATAGTCACTAATTACTCGTGTACTCATTTCGAGGGGAGTTATGGGACGAATGGAATGAGTCGAGACGCGAGGCGACTCAGAAGCAATCAAGAGGAGTTTACACGGTGAATACTAAATGAGGGAGTGCGCCGAATAGTAATGAGTAACGGTGTGTACCCTTATGGAGAATTTTTTCAAAGGATAAATAGGGGTCAGGACTTGAGGAATTAACTTAGTTTTTCTAAATGAGTAGATCTTTTTTTTTTAATTAGTTCTCATTAAAAGTCGATCCATTGAATAAATCTCAACTAAAATCTACATAAAACGATAAAAATTCAAAATGTATTTCATAAATATTTTGTTAATATCTGATAGAGAAATAATTGTCATCCTGAGTATTTTATGTAGTTTTATAGATCATTAAATTGAATTGTAACTCTCAGTCACTTCATTTTTATATTTTGAGTTGCCAATTTCTTTTTTTAATTTAATTTAATGGATGAAAAAATCACATGGAAATTACTTTTCTTCCTTTTTATCACTGATAATCCACTGGTGATACCAATAATCCACAGCACTGGGTTAAACAATGAGGTGATTCATTAGGAAGTGATATTCGAGAGTCGTTACCACCCAATATACGAATGAGAAATAAAAAAATCGATTTGCTCGTCAGGTATATATACCGGTAGCCTTGGAGGGGCTAACGCCATGGATTCACTGGGTTACTGCCCCCAATTGTTATTTATTATCGGAGCAATATGACCATCACAATAGAAAAAAACCCGGGCAAATGAGAAGTTCGATTTTTCGATTTTCCTATTTTATTAATTCATGCACTCGTCCATTAAATAATGGGAGGATTAAAATTGTTTATTGCTTTATTATTGCTCATTTCAATCATCAATTGTTTGACAGGGTGATTATTTGTTCCTGGGGAACGTCAACATATCCTTATTGTTACTTTAATTCCTCCAATTACTGTCTCGGTCTTCCTGAATTGATTAAGTAAATAATGGTAAAATTCCGAGTGCGAAAGTGCCGAATAAAAATCAAAGACTTTTAAGGCGCAGCCGCATTATTATGTACTACGAGTACTTGCGATAACGGTCCAATCCACCCACGATGTGTTTGATCCAATGGCCCACTTACCTTCATCAGTAATGGTCTTTGCACAAATTCAGCTGCCACTTTCAATTCCATCACTAGAAATATGAAATTCTTTTTTGAGAATAATATTTTATGGCAATTTTTACATACGAAAAATTGATGTTTGTCAAATTTTCATTTGATAATAATAAATAATTGTCACCTTTAAATTACCTGAATAACAGGAGAAAATTTGAAAATTCAATTCCACAATTTTTTTTCTGGTGAAAAAAATGTCCTCTTGAACTAGACAAATAAAAATTACGAATTAATCTCGACATTCTAGCTATCACTTTCAGTTCCACGAGTATATCTCCTGAACTATCGATACCAATGCGCCTTGACCCGTAAACCGGAGCCAGTTAATTTTTTTTTCGATAGTTATTCCAGGAAAATGAGAACGGAAGCCGCGGGCGGAACTAGAATTTCCAGGTGGTTTTAATAAAATCGATATTGTTTGCGTTTCCATGCGACTGGTTGTGTTGATATTGGGGGTGTATTTACCCCCGGATATTCCTTGCACGAGCGAAATGCCGAACACAGAGACGAAGTAATAAAAATCCCTATTAAAAACGTAATTTCCACTTCATTATTAAGATTCAGATGTTCTTTTATTGTTTATTTATTCTCCAGATGGGTGAAATTCGGGGAAATAAGAACGATTGCATTCCTGGGTAAAGAGACAATTGCCATGGCCTCGGGCCTCCACATTATATTCATCAATTTGAATACAAAGGAAGAAAGAGTGGAGAAATTCGACAATAAAGAGAGGGGGGAGGGTGTTTGTTGCTTGACGGGACATCCGGTAATTATTCTCTAATTAATTCAATTCAATTATCTAGGAACGATCCGTTCCAAAAAAAGTTTTATTTTCTGGCATTCAAGAAAATTGTCAAAAGTTTGTCTGACCATTGAATGGCATCGTCCATTTCTCCTTAGGTTGTCCCGATGTTCGCGGTCTCGGAGAGAAAAGCGAATCCGAAGGTCAGAGTGTACACATATCCATCTATGAAGAAAGTTTCTGAATGTATTTACGCGGAGCGGAACTGGACCGGATTTATTTCCAGTGCATTCGCGGGCACAGATTATTTATTGACTTTAACTTCTTCCCCCAAGTTCAAGGTTATTGTTTGGCTGTGGCGAAGTGGGGAATGCTTGGCTACCCTGGACAGTGGAATTTCAGATGAATATCAGACGTTATCGTGAGTGAATCATATGATATATTGTAAGTCCTCCGAACCCGAAGATTCCGTGCTCTTTCAGGTGCTCTCCGACATCTCCACCCCTTATAACCCAGCTGGGCAGTCCATCCGGTCGGCTGAAACTCTACGAGCTCAACATCTGCTCGAAAATCGTCTACCTCACCCTAGTCTCTCTCTCTCCCTCCCCAGAATCCAAGAAGTCCGAAAAGATCACATCGTCCTCCTGGACTTATGACGGTAGCCTTCTCCTCTCCGACGACCTCGGCAGCATTTACCTCACGCCCACCGACGGCAAACGTCGTCAGCAAGTGCTGCAGTCCGATGAAACGACCCCCCACCCCTTGGGACCGCTCGTCGTGGCCTTTCGAGGTGGAGTGGCAGTTGCAAATACCTCCCCAAAAATTCTTGTGAGTATTGAGAGTCGCAAACGTTTCACAATTATTAAATTGATGGTTTTCCTTTAAACCTTAAAACTTTCCGAATTAAGAATGAATGAACCCAACCGTCGGAATTGCAAATAAAATTCGCATAAGTTTCCAACCGAAATTTAACAATTAAATTTTGTTTTCCAGTTCTATAGAAAGCCTTCGCTGGAGCGGGTCAAGTCCGGAACCCCTTGGAAGATCGTCTGGGAGATTGAGACGAACTCTCCAGTATTGCACCTCTCGCGACACCCACAGAGAGATAGCATCCTCCTCTGCTCGATTAAAGGCGAAATATCTGAAGTGAGTGTAGGGGATGACGACATCCCGAGACTCCAGATCATCTGCCAACAAGGCTCGGGACATTTGTTCCTGGTCTCGGTACATCCTGGACGATTAATCGCAACTGTCGACGCTTTTGACGGATTTAATTTGTTCGAGAGTCACAGCGGAAAATTAACCGGGAAGATTGGGCTGGGGGAGTACGGAAGAGGTTACTAAATTTGTGAATTCTTTCACCACTTCCTGATATTTATGCTCTACTCATGAAATCCTTATTATTTAATTCTTTTCGTGCTACATTTAAATTTTCACAGCACTATCTGTTGTATCTCATCCGGTTTTACCACTTCTGGCAATATCCACGGAGGCGGGAAAATGTTTAATGGTGAACGCTATTGAAGCATCTGACCCACTCGTGCTCCACTGCTTCCATTTGATCAGAGAGCCTCTAGATGCAGCAAAATTTTCGCAGAGTGGAGGAGTTCTCGGGGTTTCCAACACACAAAGTGGAAGGATATTTATCATCCGGGGATTCGGCGAAAATATTCATGTCTGGGGGCTGGTGGATACCACGGAGAAGGTACCGCAACCAATTCCATTCATTTACTTAGGACCATTGGAGTTGGATTTGATGCGATAAATTTTCCAGATTGCCGACTATCTCATTTATGGAGATGAAACGATACTAACTCTTGTTCAGACTAATAAACATGTACCAGTGGGTAAATACATCGTTGTACAGAGGATAACCGATCCAGACAGTTTCCAAGTTTGGGATGTCATTAAATTACCGAGAGTCTATGCCAGGTTACATTATGGAAGTGATTTCGGGGAAATTATTGCGAGCCCTTTTCTAAGTAAGCAGATGCATTTGATCAAGTCTGAGGTAATTCGTACTAATTAATTTTTATAGTTTTTAGCGAAGAAGAGGACGAATTTTTTTTTTAAATAAATGAATTGCAATAATTGGAGGAATTTAAAATACATTACAGGACAATTTCCAAAAATTCATCCTCACAGATGCCTTATCCTCCCTCCACCGTCTCCGAGACGTGAAAATAAACTCCGACACTAGACATGTCGTGACATTCGGCTATGACGGTCTAGTCGCAATAAGAAGCAGAGCCAATTTGAGCCAACTGGTCGCTCTCTTCGCGACCCATCATCGCCAGGAGGGGGGCATCAAGAATGCAGTCCCCTGTATCTCCAGCGGAATTCTCGTTACCCTCGGGAAAAATGGAAATTTAGTTGCATCAAAAATCAGGTGAAATTGAGGAATAAAAATTCAACACGTGCAATTTGATTTTCCTGCACTCGAGCATTTCTGGTACTTGCTGGAATTTTATCATCCGTTTTATTCGTTTTTTCAAGTCAACTGGAGTCAGCCGAAGGGGGTGATCATTTCACGAATTTTCTGGATGCTAAGGTTGCGCTTTCAAGCTCCACTCGAACCGAATTGGATGGAAATGGGAATTCTACGTGGATCGAGTTGCGGGAAGCACAGAAATTGAAGAAGGAAAGGGATGAGATGGCGATTGAAAGAGCATCGATACTATCTGATTTCCAAATGCTGAGGAATAGGGTAACATTGCAGGAATTTAATCAAACGACAGAGCAATTTAGCGAAAAAGTAGACAAAATTTCCACTGCAAAATTTTCTTGGACATGTAAAAAAAGATTTTTAATATTGAATTTGTAAAAAACGAAAAGGAACAAATAAAAATCAGCTGCAGAATTTTATCAGCTCTTGGAAACTTTCAGTTGAGGGCTCTCATAGACGACAACGAAAAAGCATCAGAGGCGTCTAAATTACCCCTCGAAAACTTCGACCTGGATAAAGAGGGCAGGGCAAGAGCCATAGAGAGAAATCGGGAGGAGCAGGAGAACTTAGTGAGAACGCTCGAAGAGAAAGCATCACGTGAAGCTGAGATCAGTGAATTTCTCAAGAAACTCTGCTGGGATTCAATAGAGGTTCCAGCCTGTGCACT
This sequence comes from Psyttalia lounsburyi, assembly GCA_030522865.1. Taxonomy (NCBI): domain Eukaryota; kingdom Metazoa; phylum Arthropoda; class Insecta; order Hymenoptera; family Braconidae; genus Psyttalia; species Psyttalia lounsburyi. Next base: position 73,655 of record JAPYZN010000005.1, read on the forward strand.
TATTTCTCTGGATGGGAGCATCAGAGTGGACAACTACGCATTGCCACGAATAAGTGACGAGGACGAGGAGGAGAGAGTGTGGGCGAAATTTTATGTCGATCTTTCAACGAAGCTCTCGAGGTGAATATAATCGATTGCTATGATGTTTTATTTTCTAAAAAAAGAGTAGGAAAAAAGTTGATAATTGCATTATTTCAGTCATTAAAAGTCATTTAAAGAAATGTAATCAATAAAATTCATGTTCATTCATGTATTAATTTTTTTTATTTAATCAAAATAACAGAAAAATTATGTTGTCATTTTTTAATGAAATGCAATTTTATTTCAGATTTAAACCTATTTAATAAGTCAAAATTGCAGAAGACGAGAAAATATGTTAGAAAATATTTCCATTGAGACGAGATCAAATAACAGATGTCGACGCTATCAATTTTTAGTGCTGAAGCTGTTCATGCAAAGTCCACTCCCCCAACGAAGTACTCCCAGAAGAAAGAACCAGTAGAAAAAGATTCAGAAAGGGTTCTGAATTTATTGAAAGGCGATGACAATGACGAGGAGGAGAAATTCGCATTGTCTGGGACGACGACGCATCGTTGGATCCGTGAGGATCCGTCACGCGTGCTAAATCAAATTTTACGAGACGGTAGCCACTGTGAGGCTGTAAAGAGAAATATTCTTGGAAAAATTCGAGAGGAAAAATTGAAGGTGAAGTCAGACGATAAAATTTAATTGTATATTCCCTCAGTTGTAATATTCTCTAAATTTCCACAATTTTGCCTTTTGCATGTCTGGAAAATTATCACAAGGAAATGAATACGTTTTACTTTCCAGTACAATATGTTTTTTAGAATTCCTTTCGAATCCTAATTATAACAAAATTCATTACTTAATTTTTCTTCGCGTTTGATCGGAAAAAACATTGGAATTAAATTGCTTATATATTTGATTATTAATTCCTTCATTCACGATTAGAACAAAATTGTTTTCAAATATTCTAGAAATATTTCAACAAGTTGTTCGAAGCCATGCGCTCCCGAAAGTCAAGAGAAATAAAATTAGCCACAGAGCGTATCGCCAGAATTGATCATTGCGCCTCGGAGCTGAGACAAATGTTTCAAGTGGATTGTAACGTAGATCACAGTTGGTTAAAACTCGAGTGGCAAGAATCGGAGAGACCCGAGAGTGTAGTCGAGGTCGTGGATGAGGAAGTTTACAGAGTGATAAATGATTCAGGGAGAGAGACGAACGTGAAACGTTTGGATAATGCAGTGACGCGTGAGGAATCGAGCGATTTCGTGGATACTTTCAGAGCTGGGGAGTTGAAGAAGATGATGAACGGTGTCCTCGAAGTGAAGTTGGAAATTGTTTTTCTATTCCGTAGGTTGAGAACAGCATGTCATGTCGTTTATTATTGATACTTTGTTTTTTTTAGATGGGAGGATGAAATCAAGAACGACATTCCGAGACCAGATTGCCTGGCGAAGGATCCCTCGAGTTATTCTGCGGATGATTTGAGGATTATTAAGAGTTATGAGGAAGCTCTCAGGGATTTAGAAAGGGAGAGGGAAAAATATAGGAAATGTCTGGAGAGAGAAATTGAGGAGTTGAAAGGTGAAGATGACTGAATACTAAAAATTTAGGATAACGTGATTGTGAAATTTTTATTTTAAAGGAAAGTCCAATGCTTTTTAAAAGAAATTCTATTAATTTTCAATCCCGACTTGGTAAGAATTTTTTTATTTAATTTACTCCATATTTCGATGATAATTGTTTTGAAGAATGTGCTTAGATGGAAAAAAGTCAATGAATTCAGATTAAAAGAAAACAAATTCTTTGGCATAAATTAGCCAGATATTTATTCATTGCATTGAATAATTTGTAGATGCTCTAAAATCAAGTGTCACGAATTTCAACCGAGAAATAGAGTTATTCTACTTGAAGCGTTTGAAAGTAGAGTCCGCAGTTCTGCAGGAGACGCTCATGCGTCTCCGCGAGTGCCAGAGACACAAGCTCCGTCTCAAGGGAATAGAGGCCCTGGCCCATCTGGAAATCAATGAGCTAGCCCCCGCCCAGGACTACACGAAGAAACTGATCGAAGATTCGTACGCCCTTGAGTCCGCGGTGAACGAAACGCGGGTGAAATATGACAATTTATTGAAGCGAGATAAATTACTCGAGGGAAAATTCAGGGGTGAATTCACGGACCTGAAGCAGCCTATGGTCGAGCATCTGCTTAGGCAGTACAAGAAACGCCCGAGGCTTGGTCAATTGACATGCACGTCCGTCACCTATCTGACGGAAATGGGAAAATGTATTCTGAGCGGTGAAAAGTCGGAGATTCTCCCCAGAGAGTGTTTGGATTTTTTAAAGGGGATGGATATGTTGGATGTCATGCCCAGTGGTCTGCCACATCAAATTGACGTGGGCCACTGGATCCTCTTATGCAAATTACGAAGATCGAAAGTTGAAATTGAAATTCGAGTGAGTATTTCTCCGCAACAATTAACTGATTAACCGATTTTACAACAGAATTGAAATAAACAAGGTCTCTTTATTTACTTTACTTTTTACTTTCGTTTGTAACTTTTTTTTATGTGAATTATTATTTTTAATAGCATTTCGTCGATTTAAAAAGTGTTTCCTTTAATGAATGTCTAGAAAGAATTATAAAATTTGAATTGTCCATTTTCCTGAATAATAAATCGCTGATTAGTAAATATGTGAGTGTATAACCAGTGAAATTTCACGTGAATTAGCAGTGTTTTCTACAAAATTTGACATTTTGAAAAATATAATTATGCAAACGGTTCGTCCCCATTTTCCCGCAATTTATTTCTCCATAAACTGCAACAAACTTGCAATACAGGTTTGGCTTTAGCATAACAGGTTCCAAGACTGAGAATAAAATCCCAGAGCGAGTCCTCCCAAAGTGGCCTACCCTAATCCCGTTTCACCCACATCTTATCTACCCCAATAAAGTTGAAAAGCTGTGCAGTGGAGGTAGCCGAGGCCGAGCAGACTCTGGCGGCCCACCAGAAGACCATTCAAGGCTCTCAAAATCGGGTCCAGCAGCTGCGGGAAACAATAATCGAGCGCAAACGACGAAATGCCGAGGCAATGAGAGACATGGGAATACAGCTCGTCCTTAAAATGGGACAAATAGAGACTCAGTTGAGTGGCGATCCCCGAGACCTGGATAATGCAGTTCTTGTGCCATTTGACGTAGTACTTGGAGTTAATGATGCCATTGTCGCAGCTGGACGTAAAAAACTTGGGGCCATGAAGCGGACGATGGAGTTTCGACGGACCATCGAGTGGCGAGAGTGGCGTCATGCCTGTATGAGAATGACATTGGAAGATATGAAGGAGGATTTGAAAACTCTGCAGGGTGTGAAGGTAATTGCAACGATTGAACCGTTACACTGACTTCCAATATCTCGACACAGATTTTCAAGGGGAAGCAAAATTTTCTAATGGCTTCCGTGAGACTATGGACATTTTTTCAGATGACATGGAATTTTTCCTGTCAATTACAATCTCCATTTGGTGCGCGCACGGCTCATGATGAGACACGAAGAGTAAAATTCATTCGAGACTCTCAATATTTTTTACATGAAAAAAATTTAAAAAAACAACTGAATAATTCCGCTCTGCAGGAATCACTGATTAGTTGAATTATCAATTGGCACTATCGGCACGGAATTTTTTTTAATGAGTAAGACAATGGTTACTCTGTCACTTCATGACGATAATCACGTTCCTACCTTGTCAATGTTGTATTGATTCGCCGAATAATCGCCTGATGGCACGAAATTTTTTTAAACAGGTCACAAAAGAGATACAAAGGTACCTGATGCGTCACGATGGCATGGGAGGAGTGGACAAGGACGCACAAACGACTGAGAAGAATATCTCGTCCGCAAAGAAGGTGAGAGTGGCCCAACATAATATTTCTCATATCCACTTTTATCTCTATTTTCTCTCATCCCATTGGACTTGTTTTCAGCAGAGATTATCAAGAATTCTCGACACCGAAAAGTCTCGTCTCTTCGATATAATAAAAACGGTTAATCTATGGCAGAAGAGGAACGATCGGCTTGAGAATAAAATTGAAAAAGTTAAGACTGAGAATTGTAAAATGTCAGTGGCGGCTAATGACGAGGCGAGGGTCAGGCAGGAGCGGTTTGTTCGGGCCAAGTTGAAGGCGATTATGAAGAGAAATAGATTGATGAAAAAGATGCAGGATAATTATGCTGAGCTTATGTCGCTGCGGATGCAGCTGGAGCTTCTGAGGCTCAAGACGTATCCGACGTTGAGGCTTAAAGACGCCCAACATTTGAAGAAGAATTAATTTCATGGTCGTCAAGGTTTAATTATTAAAAACAAGCGGGGAAATGTTTTTGTTTATATAACACAATAAAACCTATATTCAGGAAAAAAAAATTGATTACAATGTGTTCATTTGGGAGCAATAAAAAATATTAGTTTCGAGTATCTATGTATATTCCAATGCCTACATACTACCTAATTACTAGGAGATTAGATAAACGCATTCACACCTGTTTCCAAGAACATCAACACATGTACATGATGACACATGATACCGAGCGCGGGTCAGTAATAAACCGGTGCCCACGGCGCAGTAATCAACATCTTATTGTACAATTTGCATAAGTGCAAAGCATAATACAGCGGGTACCAGTTTTTACCGCAAAATTGAAAGCGCCTCTGCTTTTCAGAGTCAACGAAAACAAATGTAACACATATCTAAGCTGTAAGAAATTCAATTATTTCACATAACAAATAGCAATTAATTATTGTATGAGAATGATGAAATTTAAAAATGACTCATAGTTAATATTTGATTTTAGAAGCTCAGAAGCAAAACAAATCGTGGAGTAGAAAAATCTATTGTCGAGAATGTAAAAATAAATGTTGGAATGACCTCAAGTTTATCTCAATATGCTAATGCCCAGCTGACCACATGTTTTCCCTATGTGATATATACAATCCTCCAGTACCGGGTAACAAGAAATGAAGAAAACATTTTTGTCCTCCATCTGAATACGAATGGATTGGCTAGTGCATCGATTTGCCCCCACAGAATAGATAAAATTCGTCTTGCGAGGTCTGCAAAAAATGTCTCGCCCCTCCATCGGACTTCATAGACAATCACTCGGTACTGGGGACTCCCATTTTCCTCACGATGCGGCGGTATCAATACCCTGGAGGTCAGCAGAATTAAATAACATGAGTATTTTCCTCAAAATTTGATTGCGCCACGATTTTTACGACTTTCCGCATCTGCAATATACTTGGATGACCCTCGCCCGTCTTCCATTGTGGTTTCGTGACCTTGACCGTGGGTGTAAATACAGTGGATCGCGTTGACATGCGGAAAAATCCGCTGGAGTGACTAAGTGTCCCAAGGTCGAGCTAGATATTATGCGATTCCACAAAAAAATCGCTTGTCTGCGGATTCAAAGATTTAAAAATGAGATTTTCGAAAGTTAACTTGCGATTCAAAAAGACTAAATGGAGATTTTTAAACCACTAATTGAGGCTACTAGAGATCGACTTGATCCTTTGGATGAAAAATTAAAATGTAAAAACTTATTAGCTCCAGACTTGCGGAAACTTTAAATTAAATTCCTGAAATTGAAACGAAGCTTCAAGTTAAAACTTTTAGAATTTCATCTAAGAGTTTAAAAGGTCTCGATTTTAAATTGTCTGTAGATCAAAATTCAAAATTGGGTTTAGGGATAATTATGGAACTGCTGATTTGTCAGAGAATGTCGATCTCCATTTATACACAATATTATGAACTGGTCATCCGCAGTTCTGAAGTGGGGATGCGAATGTTTTCCCCCACTTGATGCAGTTTGAGATTTAAGTATAAAAGGACGGAGGACAGTGGAAATCAGTGAGTTCGAAGCATTCTGTTGTGTTAACCGAATATTTTTTTTCGCTCTTCAAGGATGTCTCGAGGAGTTGTCCTTGCTGTCCTGGGACTGCTCGCAGTCGCCGGGTCAGAATCACCCCCCAAGAAGACATGTAAGCACGTCTGAACACTTTTTATAGAAAAATCGAAACGAAATGAATTTCTGGGAGAATTCTTTTCGAATTCTCTTCCAATGCTGTGGAGTAATTCTATTAATTTTTTACGTCGACTTTTTTAAAAGATTATGCAATTATGCAATTGCGTTGTGGTATTATTTATTATTTATAAGATAAATAAAATAAAAGGTTAAAAAACAGAAAATTTGCGCTTAAAAATTTTTGAAGTTGATAGACGGATTGTCAAGAAAAAAAATTATAGAGAAGAATCAAAATATATTATTAGTTTGCCATCAGCAGATTATAAATGGAAATAATAATCAATATCTATTTATCTGCCTGTAGAAAGTTATAGACTTGCAATTTTTTCCCGCTCCATTTTATCTATTTTATGTAATAAAATCCAGGAAAAACAGTGAATTTATGCGTAAGAAAAATAAATATGAAAGAAAAGCTTGTAAAATTTATGTCCATGTATTTTTGTAGAAATGTCAAGAGAATAATTCATGTAGATAAATTAAAATTATCGAACGTCATGTTATGAAGAATTTTTAGAATTTCTAATTTAAGAAATTTATACTTATTCTTTATCAATTTATATTAATTTTAATTCACGGATAGTTACGATGTGCGTCCCCGAAATTTACGAACAAGACTGCGTGAAGATGATGGAGGAGTCCGCAACAAAGGGGATTCCGATTTCCTGTGTAACTGGAAGAGACAGATTCGAGTGTATCGATAAAGTTGGAAGGAATGAGGCGGATATTGTAGCAGTTGATCCGGAGGATATGTATCTTGCAGCTAAGAGCAAACTGGCTGACGAGGCTGGTTATAGTGTTGTTGAGCAGGTAATTTAATTAATTGCAAGCTGGATTTTATCCAATTGATTACTCCATAAAATTGAATACATGAATCGAAATGTTTACATTCATTGCCGAGTGGGGATAATTCCCTCAATGCATTCATGAAATCATTATTTGATAACATGAATGTGAGATAGATGCATAAAATTAATTTGTATTGTGTCTGAATGGGTCACATTCAAATCAACATTCATGGGCGAATATTTGCCCGCAGAGTCGGTTGGAGTGTCCTGAAATGTTTATTTACGATTTTACGATTGAATGCAAAATTTTAGGGGCAAATAAACACAAATTTTTAATTGAATATTCAAGTCAGTGAGAGAATTTTCATGGTTTTTTTCATTAATTAATTCATGCATTTCATTTATTCCATGACCACAGGTGAGGACGAAGGAGGAGCCTGATGAGCCATATAGATACGAGGCAGTGGCAGTGATCCACAAAGACCTTGAGATTTACGACGTCCATGGCCTCCACGGCCTGAAATCTTGTCACACTGGTGTCGGCAGAAATGTCGGCTACAAAATTCCCATCACGAAATTAACCCAGATGAATGTTCTCGGGAATATTCACGATCCAGAGTACTCGGCGAGGGAGAATGAGCTCAAGGCTCTGAGTACATTGTTCTCCAAGGGTTGTCTCGTTGGCAAATGGTCGCCAGATCCCACTATCAACGCGAGGCTCAGTAAGAAAAGAAAAATATTACTCCATCTTTTGTGAACTGTCCAAAAAAAATTGTGTAAGATTTCAAAGACCTCAACTGGAGTTTTTTAAAGGGATCAAAAAAACGTTTTCAAACGTAATTAACAGTATAATCGATTGTAAATAATTTCGAGTAAAAATGACGATCTAACAATTTTCCAGAGGAGACTTATAGCAATATGTGCGCCCTCTGCGAGAAGCCGGAAGTCTGCGATTACCCAGACAAATTCTCGGGGTACGAGGGAGCTCTGCGTTGTCTATCTCAAAACGGAGGGGACGTTGCCTGGACGAAGGTCATTTATGTCAAGAGGTTCTTCGGTTTGCCTGTGGGACGAGGTCCAAAGACAACTGCAACCGTTGATCCTAGTAATTACCGGTATTTCTGTCCTGATGGCACCAAAGTTCCCATCGATGCAGAGACCAAGCCCTGCACGTGGGCAGCCCGACCCTGGCAGGGATACATGACTAATGGAAAGGTCAAGGATGTCAATGCCATCCAAGAGGTAATTTCTCATAAATCATTATTCGAACTCAAATGCCGATGAGGAGTACTCCATTGTTGCAGAAAATATCCTTAATATTTCGGTTGCTCAAAAATTTAGGATTATTGAACACTGCACCCTGAGCCCTTCCTTCATAATTCTATGGTTGAAATTTTAGGAATTAACAGAACTCGGTGAATTTGGAGAGAAGGAAAGCGCAAACTGGTGGAAGCACCTTCTGCTCCTGGACGACAAAACCCTAGCAGTAAAAACAGCCCCAGTTTCTCCAAATGAGCATCTGACAAATGCTAAATACTTGGACGTCATCGAGAGGAACTCCGGGGCGGTAGAGAGAACCGCTCGTTGGTGTGTGTGGGGTGACAAGAGTCCCAGGAAGTGCGAGGCGCTGGCGAAGGCCGCCTACTCAAGGTCTGTTTCCACTTAAAATTGAACATTTGATTCATTTCACCGGAGAAGTTTCTAGCTAATATAGACATTCAAATTTAGTCATAGATTGGCGAGAATTAATTGTTGTTGTTAAAATTAAAAAAATTATATTAATTCTTTCACTCACCTAAATCGGGTCATTCAACAGAGACGCGAGACCCCAGATTGAGTGCGTCAGTAGAAACAGCCGAGTCGAATGCTTAGAGGCTATGAGAGACGACGAAGCGGATTTCGTTCTCGTAGAGGGATCCAGTGTCAAAGACGCTGTTGAGAATTTCAATGCCAAGCCCATTGTTGCAGAGAGTTTCGGAGTAGGACAGACGAAATTCAGTGAGAAACCAGCGGTAGCAGTTATCAAGAAGAGCAGTCCGATAAATAGTCTGGGTAAATAACTCGTCGTCAATTAAAATTGGACAAGCAAAAAATGATATTTAAGAATAAACAATGGAGTTGACCAGAAAAACGAACAATTTAAATGAATAATTGAATTTATTTTGCTCAATCCCTTTCAGCTGATCTGAAGGGTAAAAAATCGTGCCACCGTTACTGGATGGAGGACTGGGCGGGCTGGATAGCCCCAGTATCAGCTCTGCTCAATGCCAAACTCATCAACTCCGATGACGAGATGTCGGATTTCTTCGCCGCCTCTTGTGTACCCGGAGCCCCTCGCAAATCCAAACTCTGTGAGCAGTGTGTAGGCAACGTCGAGTCCAACGATGACGACGTGATCGCAGCCACTAAGTGTCAGCCAAATCGGGCGGAAGCGTTCAGTGGAAAAGGTGCCCTCAAGTGTCTGGCGCTCGACAAGGGGGACGTGGCGTTCGTTCCTCTCACTGATGTCTACAAATTACGTGAGTGGATTAATTAGACTGACAATTATTCTCGTATCTCTGATAGGCTGACCCCAGAGTCTGATCAGGTATTCTTCAATTTTGGGTAAATCATCATTATTGGTTTCACGCAGGTAATGACACCTCATTCGGGCTCAATATCGAGGATGTTAAGCTCCTCTGTCCAAATGGCGGCACTGCCTCCGTCTCCGAGGGGGAGACCTGTCATTTGGGATTAGAGCCGCCTCAGGTTATCGTCAGCTCTGGAGGAAAGAGTGCAAATACCCTGGAGGAACTCACGCATGGTATTATATCAGCTACTACACTCTACAATAAGAGACCAGATCTTCTGCAGTTGTTTGGAGCATGGGGAGGAGACAAAAATATTCTGTTCCAGGTGCGTAATCTTGTCTCATCGAGAGAGAGAGATAAAAAAAAAATAGAGGCATATTCTGTTATGTGATGATTTATTTTTGCAGGATGACACCGTCGAATTGGTCTCCGTGGATAACACCTGGGGTGTGAGGTTCGACGACTGGTCGAAAATGCCGAAATAAAATGTCTCGTTAATATTTCTCTGTCATTTTAACACCAACAATTATGTATCTAAATTGCCAAGTTTGACAATAAAAATTCACAAATAATGATATCCATTTTTCTAGTTTATTTTTTTTCTATTTCTTCAATTTCTTGACATGGTTTATTTGGTTTGATGGAAACTTTGCATTCTTCAGGAATTTTTTCACTATCTTTTTCTCCTTTTTGATGATTTTTGCATTTCTTATTAGTAATTTTTCGACACTGAGAATCATGAAACCCATAAATATACCAGAAAGCAGCATCACCGCCAGAGGAAGGATATCCCCGATCTCGACGGACTCCCACAGCTCGTCCACCTTGAAGGGGAATTGACCGGGATGAGGTGCAATAACATTTTATTTGGCATTTCCAATATTTTCCTACTCACATTGTCCCCGGTCATTGCCCAGTGCGACTTTAACAATCTCTGCATGACTCCACTGTCTCTCAGTAGTAGAAGACTTGAAAAATACATGCCCAAAAATTAATTAAATCAATTAAGATCACAATTAATAATCTTGAGAAATTTTAGGTGTTCAAATGCAAGTGGATCCAATTTGTAAGATCTTCTTATCATTTTTTTTCTTTTACAGAATATCTGTAGAATTTCGTGGAGATAACGAGAAATTTTTCTATTGAATTTATCCCGAAAAATAATAATTTGCGATAGGTTGAATGTAACATTTCTCACTGGCTGTCCAAAATCCCTCGATAAGGGCTCCCTGGCCTCAGTCCAAAAGCAATTGACGTCTGTGATATTGTGTCAAGTGGCACTAGAACACATCCGACCTCAGCCTGGAGCTGTGCCACTGCATTATCCACTGTCATAAATGCATACTTGTCCTCGTTACAGACGAGGGATAATCCTTCCAAGTAATTATTCGGCAATTGCTGTTCTTTCACTAGAAGTTTGTCAAAAACCCCGAGTATTTCGTCCGTTGTATTCTATTGGCAATAATTGTTAATAAATAATTCAGGGATAGTTGTTTCAGTTCTCAATTATTGTTCAAATCACCTGAAACAAACTGTAATCGGCGGAATCTCTGACTACTCCGAATCTGTAAGTGTTATCCTTCAAGAGGCCTTCCATTGTCGTAAAAGGGAGTACGAATGTTTTAACTGCTAAGGCACTTATCAGAGCTGCAGAATATGCTGCCAGAATTATAACTCCTGTGAGATGTATCACAAATTGAGTTATTCTGATTGGATCTAAACTCGAGACAGGCATTCCTGTGATTAAAAAAAATCCTCATTAAAAGAGAATAATCAGTGATTAACAGAGAAATAACATAATTGTTTACCCTCGAAAAAAAATAAGTTCAATAGATAATGCTATTGCATTTCTATTCAAATATTTGCATTCTCTTTTCATTAAAAAATAGAATTCCTATAGAGGAGCTCTCAATAGAATAAATCCTATAGAAAAATCGAATTTCATGGATGCTCGTAGATGAACTGCAATTTTTTTTAAGTAGAATTGGATAACACAGCATGTTATGAAAATTCTAGTCACAAAAATGGTATTTCGTACGTGTGGAGCTGACCTTGGCTGCAGAAAACTCCGAATACCGCGAAAAATATGTCTGGAATTTTGGTAGGAGTATCGTCGTTGTCCTTCCAGTGACTAGCAAAAAGTGATATGGCAGAGTTCATCAGAGAAATTGTTGCAGTGGTGATGGCAATCATAACTCCAATCGCAACCCACACATTGGATTCAAAGGGAATGAAATAGGCGCCCCACTTCAGATTCGATGACGAAGGTCTCTTGATGTATGTTCGAATCCTGGATTAAAGGATGATTGATAATACCCATCGAGTAAACCACGAGAATATCTCCTCAAATTATTCATTTTTTTTATGAATAATAGATTTTCTCCGTTTAAAGGAAACGAGAGAGAATTTTCCGTTTGAAAAAAAATCCTCAAAGTTCTACAGTTCTTTTCCAAAATAGAATTACGGTGTATATTGGATATTTTAATAGAAACGATGAAAAACTAATAACACAAAATCAATTGCAATCCAATAGAATTGTCTAATTCCCTCTTCCACCCAGGCTAAATTTGACTATTGAATTCTCTCGGTCTACATAAAAATGTGATTACTTGGTTGAATAGACAGGTGTTGTAAATTTGATAGCATCGACTCTATCTCTGGTCATGATGAGTTCAGCTGCAACAATGTCGGAGGTATTGTCAATAAGCGAGCCAACAGCCCCCGTCCACGTGCCATTATCCCTCAGATACCCCCATTCATTTGTTTCCTGATAAACGAGTCTAAAAAAATCAAGAATTCAGGTTAAATTTCCGTTTCGATATCCACCTAAATCGCAAAAAAATGCGATAAATTCCGTTTCTACAAGTAAAAAATTCCAAAGTGACAGAATGCTCCGGAGAATTTCCATTAACTCCAGGCATTCCCCAAAATCCCTGCTTGAATTACAAAGGAGATGTTACTCGGAGCGTCGTAGGCGAAAGGGCGACGGTACGAAGACGGATATCTTCGAGGAGAGATCGGCGGCGAGTCAGGACGAGTATTTTCGCAGAGAGACTGCGAGACAATTACGAAAACTGCGGGAGAAGAGGGAGCAGGAGGAGAAAAAGGAGCAGGAGGGAAGGGAGTCGAAGAAAGACTCAGGGGTGAAGGGAAGTAATGGGAAGAGTGGGAAGTGACTCACGTGCAGTTCATGCTCTCCCGGAGGAGATCCATTAGTCCCCCGAAAAATCCCTGGAGGCCCGTCACTTGTCCACTGTCGTCATGGAGAATCATCGATTGAGGTGGATCCTGATAAAATATAGAACTTAAATTTGGAGGATTACCATGCTTGTATTGAGAAGCAGAAATGGTGTACAAATACTTAAGAATACTATCACACGGTGGAAACAATTTGTCGCTCAGGAAAAATTAACCTACCGCTTGGGTAAAATTTGTTGACTTGTCAGTAAAAGTTATCTAGACGTGTTCATAATTTTTGTTAAACATAGTGCACTGTACGGTGCGGTTGGGTAATTTTCCCGAATGTCGAATATTCTATACCAACTGGAATGGTAATTTTTGCTAAAAAAATTCTCTCCGTGCCCCCCTGAATTTTATTTTTCATCTGATACCTCAATAGACATGACACGAAACAAGTGCCCTTGAAGATCACTTCTCCGCTGATAGAGACTCCACCGCGGCAATTTAATTCCCGTCTCTCTACTCCAGGTAGCGAATAATGCAGTCCTCAACTTCTCTCCCCTATCGATGTGATAAACTTCAGTAATAATTTCCCCTGGGCTCTCTAAATTCCCATCCGGTTTGGAAACCATCATTGTACAGTCGAATTGAACGTAAATCTTATCGAAGAAGCTCTCAATCGAAGTTTCCGGTCTGAGGAAGATGAGCCAGTTGGGATAGGACATGTCAATCCACGGGGCAATTTCCTGCGAGTAAATTTGTAATTTTGAATCATTCCATTCTGCGCAGAAAATTGATCAATCGTTACTTATTCCCCTTTCAAGGATTCCTTCCCCCACTAGAATATCGAGGAAAATTATATTTACAAATGCAAATTGGTTCCTAACGTCGTCGTCATCGTTTAGCAGGACAAACAACGGTCGTTTAATATGGTAGTAGCTGGCACCAACCTTGGAAGACATATGGATGAGTTAATGCACGTTACCCATAGCGTTGATAAGGAAAATTGTTTAAGCGTTCCTTACTCGTTCTATGAACTTCGATATTTCCATAAATGCTGTGCGGATGTAGGCTTTGCTGAGATATGCCTGAAGTCTCTGGATGCCTTCACTCTCCTCTACTCCTATCAAGAAATTCAATTTATTGAAATGGAAATTCAAATCAAATAAAAAATCAAAAGACGTTGACAATTTTACGTCATTTATTCTGCTATTTTTTTTATAATAATTCTTGTGATTGATTTTCCACTTCGTTCGTCATTTTGTAATCCAGAAAAATTCAATAGAAAAAATTTTATAAAAAAGTTACTGGCTTGTTTCATTGAATTTGTTTATAAAATAAATCATTGGAGACGAACCTTGCGAGTCGATGGGATCCCTGGTGGCATGAAGGAGAATGATACACGTGTTGTTGTAGTAATCATGCACTCCCTTGATGACGCTCTCGTAAATCACATTGGGTCTAATCAATTGACAGTGAGAATTCCCGGTATGAGCGGAAATGCACAGAAGAATGATTAGTTTCTTCATGATTTCGTTACGGAAGCGCTAGGACATGGAAAGCTTCAGTGCAAACAATTTCTTTCGCACAATCAGTAGAGCTGAGCGACCGGAGAGAATCGATCTAGGGGTGTGTCACCGGTAGTTTAGATAGAAATCGGCTGAGCTCGATAATTTATATGAGTCCGAAACAAAATGGCAATGCTTTAAATTCTCATTGCGGAGGGGCGGCATTTGATGGGGAGATAGGGGTGATGAATACGGATACAAATTGTCGATATGCCCGATGCAAATGCACGGCCGATCGATTATGCAAATATCGTGATTGGGCAGTTTGTTTGCTTATAAATGACGTTGGAAATAGTGGAATTGCGAGAGCATGTGATATAAGTTCTCACAAAAAAAGGGAGCCTGAAAAAAATTAAAGTTTATGGATGTTAATTCGAGAAGACAATTTAAAAAAAAAAAGGAGAGCTTCCCAAAATGAAAGTAGTGGAACCTAGACTCAACAAAAATCATTCAAAAACAGATATCTACATAATTTTCATATTTTTCCCGATAAATAACCACTTACGCAATAGCATTTTGCCAGGTCTATCAACGAAGGTTTCGGTTGAAAAAGAAAAACAAGACTCCTTAGAGGTGATAAGCGAGTACATGCAAGTGGGGTAATTGGTAACGGTGACTTATAAATGCTAAACCCCAAGTCCACCACCTTTCAAAAGGTAGTCGACAGACGTACGGAATTCTCCTGAAGTCACTCTCTCCAGTGCCTTCATCATGACACGCAGAACAGATCGTCTCGTCCTGACTTTCCTCGTGGCTGTCGTCTGCATATCCTTTGTCAATGGCCAAGGCAAGTTCTCTAGCTCTTCTTCATCGGGAAAAAAATCATTCCATCATCAGAAATAAAAGAAAAGAAAATAAAATGCATGAGAATAATTTACTGTCTTGAATGATTACAGAAAAAGACCCAGCGGCCGTCAAGACCCACGAGACATCCCCCGGAATATTTGGTCGAGTGTTCACCGTGATCAATCCCGCGACCAAGATCTTCACGGAGTACATTAACGCCATGCTCATTCGCCAAAGGGGTAAGAAGTTACCCTGCACCCTCTACAATCCACTAAAGTGGGACTGGGAGTGCACCGATGTCTAGAAGAATCCAAGAATCCGACTTTATGAAAATCCTTATATATTTACTAGAATTTATTTTTATAATACAAAACGCATCAATGACATAGGTTTACGTAATTTAATTATATATTATATTCATTATTCATGTACTGAATAAATATGCAATGTGGTACCTCAGTATGTTTCTGTCAATTATTTCCGTCAACTGCAATTGTCTCAAGAAGAGACTCTCCAATTTCATTATAGGATTGATTAATTATTAATAGGCGTAAAAAAATTTAGTTTCCACATTTGATTTAATATTTGCTTTCAACTATTCTTCCGGAGAAATACCCCAAGAAAAGACCAAGAACATCCGTTAATTCTTCACAAACACATCAAGACCTCTCAGCTCACTCCTTCAAATCGAATAATACAAAGATGAATTGTTAAACCAATTGTTCTGCGCTATAAAAAATAAAACAATAGCGAGAATTATTATCAGACAGATAGAGCCGTAGACGATAAATCCAACGAGACCGACAAGTAGCTACAAATCATCAGTACTCGATCAAAAATTGGCGATGATTCACCTAGTAATTATAGAAAGCCATAAACACCGTGAAAACAGTTAGAAAAATAGAAAAGTGATTGAACAAATGGTTCTCCCAAGCTATCCCCAGCCATGGTTTGCTGCGTCACTCCCAGGACAATAATGACTAAGTCCCGTAAAAATGCGCACATTCCACAGGAATTATTAACTAAACATTAATTGCCTCGACCTCTAATTTCTTATCCACCAACAGCACCAGTTCCATCACGTGACAATTGCACCTTGTCCCTGCAAGCGGCGAGATAAGGCTCACGAAAACACCTCCATTACCTCTCAACTCCTGGAAAGAAGAATTTCCTCAGCGAAAGGAAATCATCAGTTTATTACCGGAAAGGCGGAAAATGAGAATTCAAAAATCCCAGCTCGTGTATTGTAATATTAACGACAAACAGCACGAGTAAATTAACACACGGACTTCACAAGTCGTATTCTCCATCCGATAACAGTGTTGAAGTAGTAGGGGACATGTGCTGGCAATTCAAACGAATTCTAGCATTATCTCTATACCTGCGTAAGTGTGCACAATGCCAAGTGAAATCCGGAAAATATTGTTGGTTCTGTTGATCGGAATGCTCTCGGTATCATCGAAAACCGATGATGGAGTTGTCACAGTTCCATCAATTGACATTCCGAGTGATGGGAAGGGGATAGTGCCAGGTAATGAGACCGTTAGCTTCTTATCTGATGCCATTTTCCTGACATATCCCCTCGCTTTTGCTTCCAGATGGCGATGGCACGTCGGGAGGTAACTTCATTGCGGTACCTCCAGATGCATCACCACTATCAGGAGTCTTTGGTCTCATGTATCGTCTGACCATCCATCCGGTGATAGTATTCCTCCGTCTGTTCTTGGACCCACTCTTCTCGTTGCTTCGTGGAGTTCTCGGTCCTGTTCTTACAATTGTTAATTATGCTCTGAGATCACTGGGTCTCCCGGGTCTTGGAGCTCTCCTGAATGAGCTCACGATCGGCTTGCAGGGGTACCTGGGGCGCCTGCTTGGAGAGCTTTCGGGATTCGTGGGGACACTACTGGGACCTCAGCCGAATATTCAGGTGAATTCTCGGAGTAGAAGATCAGTGGCAAGCACTCTGCTGAGTCCTATCACGAGCCCTTTCAGTGCAGCCTGGAGATTGATTACTTTGCCATGGAGAGTTGTCTCCTTCGGTGGTCGTATGGCCACGACTCCCTTCTATTACGGATATAAAGCACTCTCTTATCCGGTCTCGGGGGCCGTTACGGTCGGCAGCTGGCCTACCCGCCGGATCCTCAGTTTTTTGGGATTCGGAGGGAAAAAGGAATTGCCTAATGGCGAATTGGGTGAGGAGCAAGATCCCATCAATGATCTCATGGGAAGCCTCAGCGAGAGTGCCCAAGATGCCCTTGCTGATGCACTGGTCAGGGGCTTTCAGCTCATGAAGAGCGATGTTCTTCCCGCCGTTGATTCTGCTTTTGTATCTTATCAGGATTCTGAGATGATACCTGATTCCATCAAGGGATATATGAAGAACTTTCATCAAGCTTATTCGCTACTACACACACTTCGTATTCTATAGATCTGGCTGTAACGATGGAATCTTAATAAAGTTTATTAATGGAACAACTTAGATGTAGCGAAGGATTTCCTCTGTTGAATAAAAATCAGGATCTTAACTCTACATTTTGATAAAACCTTAATTTATTTTTGCAATTTTTATATTTTTTATTTTTAATTAAACAACGCCATCCGCCACCAACTTTCACTGAATTTTGGATTAATTAATAATTCATGGGAATTGAAAAATCAATTTGAAAATGTTTTTATACAAATTATTACAAATATCACCGATGAGAAGTTTTTTAGAGTGATAGTAACTCGACTGAATATTTACACTGTTCGTCACTTTTTTGCATTTATCAATTGTTAATCGAATAATTAAACCATATCATGAAAGTAATAATAAACATCTTTTAATATTTTGCAATATGGTGCTCATTTATTAAAATAATTAATTTACAGTCGATCAGAGGAGAAACAAGGAATAAACAATAAGAATGAACTCTACCGTAAAACACTATTAGAACGATATTCCCTCGTTCACAATACGAAACGCATCAATGACAAATGTAATAAATCGTGCAATATTGAGATGATGACATTATCACTTGGGGACACCACCCAACAAGACATCCAAAAGCGGTGCCCATGAGAAGCCAATTAAGAACACAATGAAACTCTTGATGGGTCCGGGTATGACGACCCCGGGGATCGGATCGAGGATGCTCTTGATGAGGTCAGAGGTATCACTCGTGGTGGATACACCGGTGCATCTGAAGGAATCCATGTCGAGGGTACAAGGAAAAGCGCCACCGAGGACCCTACCGATGGCCCCGTTGGTGAGATCCTGTCCATAATTCCATCCGTCCACCCCCTTCTGAATTCCCCCAGACAAGCTCCCTCCTAACAAAGGAATCTTCTCCAGAATTCCTTGAGTTTTTCCAATGATACCATCCTCTCCCGAATCACTCTCTGATGAAAATTCGTAACAATTGTTGTGTAATATTCGGTAACACTGCACATTCAGAGAAATCTCAATTCATCTGGCTCTTACCTGCGTTGCTCAGCCCGAGAACCACGAGCAGACCCAGTAAAATTATATATTTGTTGCCCGTAACTCTCATTTTGTGTGACTGATATGCCCGAAGACAGAGTGACAGGCGCAATGAAAATAAATAACTCAGTAGTAACTCCTTATATAAGATCGGCTAAATTAGCCCTATCTAGTTGGCTTGCCCACTGATAACAGGCTGACTACTGCTATCACTTTTTGAATAGCACGAAGCAAGGCTATTCTCCTCCCCTTCCGCTTGCTTAAATTTTTAATAGAGCCGCTATCGTTCCGCACGAATGACGTTGTTTCCAATTAATTGCTAACTCAAGGTAATTTTTCCCTGAATTTCCTGGGCTTCCCTTAATTTTCCTGATTCAAATCTGCTAGATAGTACTAAATTTTAATCTGCTATAGTTATGACTTCATCAAAATTTCTAAATACAGGCTGAGAAATTGGTAAGCCATTCAACTATTATAACAATTTATCAATGACATATGAATACCATTTTTGTATTTTTCCGTACGTACCAACTACTGATCAAATGATTAAATTGGAGTATTGATAAAGAAGAATAATCCAGATATCTTGCAATATGGTACCGTTTATTCAGCTGATTCATTTATAACCAAAAGCCAAACAAGGAATAAACAATAATAATTAATTCTACCCTAAAACAACATGAGAACGATATTATCTCGTTCGCTATACAAAACACATCAATGACAAATATAATAAATTACACAATCATGAGCTCGTGAAATCATTCTTTGGAGACACCACCAAACAAGATATCCAAGAGAGGTGCCCATGAGAACTCCACTAAGAACACCATCAAACTTTTTATGGGCCCGGGAATCACGATCCCTGGGATGGGATCGAGAATGCTCTCAAGGAGGTCAGAGACATCGCTCGTGGTGGATACCCCGGTACATCTGAAAGAGTCGAGATCGAGGGTGCAGGGGAAGGCACCACCGAGGACTCGACCGATGGCGCCATTAGTGAGATCCTGGCTATAGTGCCATCCATCCAAGCCCTTCTGAACTCCACCAGAGAGTCTCCCTCCGATCAGAGGGACTTTCTCTAGAATTCCTTGGGTTGTTCCAATTATACCATCATTTTTGGGGGAAGATGAGTCGCCATCGCCAGAGCTACCTCCGTCAGATCCGCCAGATCCTCCATCGCCAGATGCTCCATCGCCAGATGCTCCATCGCCAGATCCTCCATCGCCAGATCCTCCATCGCCAGATCCACCACCGGCAGATCCACCGTCGCCAGATCCACCACCACCAGAAGCAGCTGTACCAGAACCACTTTTGCCAGAACCACTTTTCTTAGAACCCCCTTTACCTGAACCACGCTCCTCGCTACTGCTGCTGCTGCTGCTGCTGCTGCTAGAGTTTTTTTTGCGACGAGTGCTAGCTGAAAGAAGATCGTACAAATTGGGTTGAGATATTCTTTAGAAGTAATTTCAATACGAGCGCAAATGAAAACCAAGCGAAATAATTTGATGCCAAATTTCTTCGCAGATATTGAACAAGAATAATTTACTCAGAAACTTTATTGACCAAAATTGTAAAAAATGACACCAACAAAAACTTAAGATTCGATGGAGTGACTGCAAGCGTCAACAGATACCAGTTGTTGCCCCTCGCATTCACTATTTCGAGTATAAAATTTTTGTTCCTAATATTCTTCGTCAAATCGGTCAATAAAATTGTTGATTTAAATATTTTTGATCGATACCTGTGAATAAATTTCCTATGCAATTCTTTTTCTCGTTTTTCTTTTAAGACAAAATAAATAAATGGGTCTTAAATCCACCTGCATTGCTCAGCTCGAGGAGCACCAGTAACGCCAGTATGAGGACATATTTGTTGCTGATAAGTCTCATCTTGTGTGACTTAGATGCCCGGAAAGGGAGCGATTGACACAATGAAAATGGGAAAATTCGGTGATACCTCCTCTTGTGAGGTCCGCTACGTTGACACGGTGAAATTGGGATAACAGTCTGACTAAACACCGGTTTCGTCGACTATTACTACTTGGGGTAGGGGCTAAGGCGTGGAGAAATGGTAAGAAAATTACTGGTGACTGTCTCGATGTTATTTTGCGTCTAGGCGGTATTGGCAGCATGAGTCGTTTGTCAATTACTTTCCCTCATGTGGCTTATCGCTTCGCCTCGCTTGTCTTATTGTCCGGGACTCGGTGCTTATGTCGTTAGTGGCTTTATCGGGCTGGAGTAAAGAAAATAATGAAGGTCATCGCGAAATGCTGATGCTTTTCCGAGTTCCTTGGCTGGGGTAATATTTTGTCCCCGGAGGAATTTTTTAATTCGTGGGAGTGAGCTCTAGGGCAAGTGACTCTAGGTAGAAAAAATCGGTTCTTCAGTAGAAGACTCTCACAGATGTTTTATTTAAGTTTGCTACTTATGGCACTTTTATACAAATTAGTTATCAAAAATTACCGGAATTAATTATGCACATTATAGTATCAAAAAATCCTATTGTATAAAAAAAAAAGAGTAGGGTTGATACAGTAGGTTCACCTAACATAATTAAGCATTCTTGATGCACTGAGTGGCGGATATTTTGGCGGCTGATGTGGCTGAGAACAGATCACTCATCGGCTGCTGGAAACACCCGATTGCCGATACTTGAGCTGAACTGGAAATTGAATCTCCCGTCTTCTTCAGTTCATTCGCTGTGGATTTGTATGAGTTCACTGAGTTATTAGCTGCTGGCATCTTCTGGGCTACACACAGCTGGGCCTGGAGGGGCTTGCCTGATACGCAGCTCAAGGCGATGCCGTCGAGTTCGGAGAGAAGAAGTTGTCCCCGCTGCAGAAACAACAATTGGTCAGAAAAACCTTGGGGCAACGTTTGAAAGGAAATCGAAAAAGAAACCGATCGAAATTGTTGAACTATATAATGTATAATATATTCACTAGACGAGGCAATTACCGTGACATGTGCAGCGATGTTGTTAACGACGGGATTCAGAGGGGCCACTGCATCATCAACACACTTGTCCAGTTGTTTAAAGACTGTATTAGTTGCATCACGGAGTTGCATTCTTGAGGGCTCGTAGCAGTGATCGGCGTTCTTACCATTGTTCTTTGCAGCTGCTATGTCGTTCTAAAAATGAACGCATAAAAAAATCAATTGCAAAGGCTTCAAGACAATATTTATTTATTTGTAATATTCTAAAAGAAATTGATTGAACCCATGAAATCATCAGTTACTCACTCGAATCTGGTCAAGAGCGTTGTTAACGGCATTATTAACATTCTGCATTTGATTGATTTTCAAATTTCCCAACTTGAGTTTCGTTTGTGAAGCAATGCTATTCCCATAGCGTTGAATATTACTGGAGGTAGACTTGACCTCGTTCTTCAAGCGAGTTATCCCGCCGAAGACATCGACGGCTTCACCCTGGATAAAATAAATATTCAAAGTGATCTCTATTTTTTCATCCGCTCATTTAAAATTCTGGAATCTGTAGGATTAATTTTTAAGACTACTAATCTTCGCTCAATCTAAACATTCGCAATTTTTTGAAAGGCTGCACTTACCAATCCAATAGCGGCCGCAGCCAGAACGGCAATTACCAAAAAACTGTTCATATCGACAATTATTGAACCAATTCTCAAAGTATTCTGATGCTGCGGGTACTCAGGCGTTCACTTATAAATCATTTTCCCACTCCAAGTCTGATAACGGGATAGTTAGTGATAATAAATTTTATGTGACACACATACTCGTGGCAAAAAACCGCTGCGGGAAACCCCGACGGGGCTCCTCCGCGAGATTACAATTACACCTGTTCCACGAATCATGTCAATATTGACGATCATCTCGCGATTACCTGACTCATGTCGTAGATGTCTACTTTATGAACTTCGAGTGAAAAATTAGGAAAACAAAATAATATTAAAGACATTAAAAAACAAAATAATAGCCTGGTTTTAATATTCCGGGGTGTACACAGATGTTGTACACTTGAAAATGTGTCATTAAATTCCCAATTGAATTGCCGGTTGTAGCATCAGCGAAATTTTCATTCCGTTGAGACCTCTTGTACGGTTATTATTCATAAAAAATGAACGATTGAGATTTATATTTAAAAAAAAATTCTTTTCGGCTCCAAAACCGAGTGACTAAACTGGTGTCAGTCTATGATAATTGCAGAGCTTCATAAAAAGATAACAATTTGTTTTGGGCATGAAATTATTTATAAAACCACTTTTTCGCGTTATAAAAATAATCAACCAAAATTCATCGTTCATTAGCATACTAATGATTAATGGAAAAACCCACATGTAAATTTCTATCGTAATCAATATAGAATAATTAAAAAGGAATTAAATTTTTATTACGTCGTTGGGTGATGATGTTAACATAAATTTTAATTGTTTATTTGAGCTTTAGTTCCCATTAAATTAAAACGTGGTGGTATCAAGAACCAGGCGATTAAAAATATGACCATCACATTAGGTTTTAATAAACATTGGTTTACTGTTTGAACTCTACCAAAATGTAATTCCACTTCATTAGATGTTGTTCTGACCAATCATTATGAGACAATTGTTCAAAATAAAATAATGATATTCAATAAATAATATTGAATTAAGATCAACTACTCAACCATTCATTCTGCTTGCACCCAGAGGATATTCTGGGAGATATTTTCAAGGAAGTATTCAGAAAAAAATTACAAAAATACATTCGTATGAACTTTTGTATATTCCGATTTTGCACATTTCAAAGCATGTCATTGAAGCCCTGATTAAATGTTATGTACCACGATTTTTTTTAATGAGAACCCTGCGAAATGTAATTATTGGATTGCTGATACCCTTAGTCCCCTTTGAGAACAATTAACTTTTTTCTCCTCATTGATTAATACAGTTATTTACATCAATTATAATGTAACACCAAATACTGATGGTTTACCATTAATTTTATCTGCAATACATTTATTCACGCGCCCCTCAACTGCCAACAGCTTTACTCGGATAAATCCGATTGGTCTCTGGAAGCAATTGAGGACCTTCTGCGTCGAATATGCTTCTAGGCGACTTCCAATATCCAAATATCTTTCGGAGGAGCCTACATAGTTGTAGGACACTGCTGAGGCATACCATTCGAGCCCCTGGTAGCATTTCTCGGCTTGGGACACTGGTAGTTCCTCGTAGCTCTTGGTGACTCTGGTGAGACCCTCAATCATGACGTATCCGGTCTAAAATAGTGATAAGTGTTTTATCTCATTGGATTAATTGTAATGACGATAAAAAATACTGATTGGGTATTTACGTTCCCTTGGTTCTGGATGAACGCTGCGAATTCCATGGCAAAATCCATTGTTTGTTTTATGCAATTCTCGAAATCTGGCAATTTATCGTTAACAATTCCTTGCAGTTCCTCCTTCAACCCCTTCACGCAACTACTGGCATTAACTCCGTCATGTTCAGCTGCCAGTTTCACCGAAAGCTACATGAATAGTAAGTAAAGACTCAATATCTGTAGTGTGATTGGAAATTAGAAGAAATTAAATTGAACTTATTTAATAGTTGATTAAATTTGTTATATAATTTTTGCTGTTGAACAATGGGTTGGCGCAACATTAGAGTTAGAAATTACCAAAGATCTATTGTACAGCCGATCGATCGTCGTATCGAGGTAGTCTTTCGTCATTAAGTATTCGAAATTCAGTTTCTCCCTCAGGGGGCCAACAAAATTATTTCCATAATTATTAACTCTGTTCATCGATATCTCCAGTTTCTGGATTAAAGCTGTGATATTGTCTCCTTGGCCCTGTTAGAAATTTTGGTGATGAATGAGGATAGAATTGTGTTTGATATTAACGATATTTATACTACTCACTTCGGTAGTGAATACTACAATTGTTGCAAAGATTAAAACAATCGTCTTCATCTTAAAAGATTCACAGAAATACTGATACTGACGATGCGATCCCTTGTTCGGACGTTGGTCTTTTAAACGATTCCACGATTTGTTTCGCCTTTATCCTCCATTTCAGATTAACTTGGATAAATAATCATTATCTGATGTATCGGTTCAGTATTCTTGGAATTGAAGGCGAACTGATAAAAATCGAGTAACTTTCTTTTCTTCAATAAATTCTATTACAGTTTTATCAGAATTTTTTTCGACGAGTTTTCTCTGTTACTGAGAAAAAAATGTATGAAGAATAAATCGACAAGATGAACTCAAGTGGAAGGAAATGAATACAACAGGTAATAATATTGGGAAGGAAATAAATAAATGATTGCCATCAACACCACATGACAGTGGCTCTTATATTTATCTTTAAACAACATTTTTCACATACACTGGTTCACATAAAAAAATTTTTCTAATAAATTTTCTACCTGTATAATACAATACGCACATAATCATTTTAGTATAAACCCATACAACAATCTTACATAGCGAAGCAAAAAATAAAAATAATTATTTGTTCATAAATTACTAGTCAGACTTGCGTGGTAGATTTTGAAATGAGAATATACGGAGTGAGAATGAAAAACCATCTGGTCGGAAAAATATGTATTATTCATTTAATCTAGTATCAAAAATATTAACAATTTCAGGGTTCAATTTTCCCCCTTTCAGAAGATTCTGGTGGCAGTACATGCAAATAATTCAACATTCAACTAATTTTTTGATAATTCGTGTGAAGGAGAGACTTTTGAACAATACTTGTACATTTGGCAGTAAAAAAAATTCTCCAACACTTGTTATTTATAGTTGTGAAGGCATTCGGCATATTCCAATTACATCGTAAATTTCCACCACAAGAAAAAAGAAGAAAAAATAAAAGTAGAGGAATACGGTCAAAGTTAATCGTTCAAATTGCTGTGCGATACTTCGCTGACTAAGGCCGACATTTTTTTTTCCTGGACATAAACAAAATAGATAAATGGCAGTCTATGCGGGCCAATTGCAATCCCATCCATCCAAAAAACATCGAAATAACGAACGAAACTTCAGTAATTCCAATCGTGAGAATAATTCCATTCACTTCCCCTTATTCGACATTTATCATCTACTAATACCACTATATCCTTACGCTAGGAATCTTCACCAGTCGAAAATATTCTGCGACATCGAAGAATCTAATGCAAATATATTTTCTCTTCAATCTATCATCGAAGCCTACGCACGAAATCATTTCCTAGAAAATTTTTATAAATTCGATATAAAATGCTGTTAATTTTCTAGGGATTTTTCTAGGGATTTTTTTTAGTCCCTCAATTTTCTCTCTTTTTCTTTTAAAAAGGCGTATGAAAAATCAAAGCCAATTTATATTTATCATAGACTATATCTGTTCTAAAAAAACGTTCAGAAAAATAATAGAAACTCCAGCCGAAATTCACTAAAATTCCCTAGTAAATTCACGAAATTCTTCATCGAAATATTTTTCGCTTGCCAAAATAAAATGCATTTCAATTTCGATGAAAGGCACATATTATGGACAAACATGGCAGTGAATCCACAATGGCAATTTCATTACTACAATTAGAGAGCGCTTATCGTACCACCGAGAGGATAAAACACTTATTTAAAACCGCCGTGTGTTGAAATACCCCCACTCGTGGGAACGGTTCCCCTCAGTGCCAGCAAAAAACTCTATTACTTTAATCGATTAAACTACAGCATTATCGTTAACCTTAGCTGTGCGTAGAAAAAGTCTCACGTCCATGTTATCAACGTTCTTTAAAAAATAGACATTAGAATCTATATTAATAAGTTATTAATACTAGGAGACGACGATGGAGTGAGTACTCTCCTCTCCCCAGGTCAAGAGGCCGATTGGGATGATTCAGCCCTCAACGAGCTAGTACCTTCCGGGAAGCACTCGTAACCATCAGTCCAATGATTTCACCCAGAAATCAATAGCGAATTCCCATGGACTTGCCCTCGTTAACGGCTAGGAGGGCGATACCTCCAGCTTCAGGTCCATATTTGGAGCGCAGAAGCCACAGTAGCCGCCACATTTACCGAGAATCCTCTGGTCATTCTGAGAAGAAAACAGATTTTTTTTATTCGAAATTTATGTTAATTTTAATTTCAATCTGTTCAACAGTTTTCTGGCAATTTTTGCATACGAATTTGTTACGGTTTTTTGCACAATATATTTTTGAAACAATTGAGTGGGAATTGGGGATTATCGGAACAGTTCAACTCACGACTCTACGGACGTCGAGATGTGCTCGTGACTTTTGTGCCATCCACGTTACTTGAGACGCGAGTTTTAGGGCAGTTCCACTCAAATTTATACTAAATCTTCCTTGCGGGCAGTTTGCTGCACTGTAGCAGTCCCCAGCTTTGCCGTATTCTACCCGCTTCGATCCTTTGGTCCACGAGAATGTGTAATCATCAGCTGGGGATTTAAAAAGGATAAGTAAAATGAAAAGTAGTGAATGAGGTAATTAATTGTTTGGATTCAACAAAAAAGTACCTATAACAATTAATTTAGCAACATCAATCCTGACACGTTTGAACATAGTTCTCCCCGAGATAGTTCCGCGTTCAGTGACGCACTCGCAACTGTCATTCCTCAATCCGTTATACGGACACGTCAGCGGATCCAGCAATCTACGACACAAGTGGAGAGGATAAAAGCGACCGAGTAATAAGAAAAAATTCTGCAAATCGGGAAATTACCTTTTGTCATAAATTTCTGCGTAGTTCTCCCTGTCGCCCGCTGGAAGTGTCAAGTACTCCCTCGGCTCGCTGGTCGACATGTCATGACAATAGATCGACATATTTTTGCCACCAATGAGGAGTGTGTATTCACGATCGCCAGTTGACTTGAATCTCTTTTGTGCCTCGAGACAGGTCAATGGACCACATCGTCTCTGGTTGCACTTGCGTTTTCTCTGTGGTTTGAATTCCAATGGACAATTGAATTTACCCACTCTTTTACCACTTCTGTCGTGACAAAATAGCCTGCGTAGCTGTCGGCCCTTGCGCCCACACTGGTGGCTACACTGCAATAAAACATTTATTTTATATTCGTAACATCTCTCTCAAACAGTGAAATTTTAAGGCATCGATAAACTTTGTTTACGAACCACAAGGATAAAGGATATTTCAAGTAATTCTATGGATTTGTAGCATTGAATTTTTTGACCGCGGAACATCATAAATGTTTGCGACTGTTATGGACAAATAAAGTGTCAAAGAAAAATGAATATTTTCTGTACTATTCTTCATTCAGCTCAAACTGAACTGATCACGTAAAGAAAGCAATTGACTTTATTATTATCGAAAGTATTCTTTACTTGTGTCGATGCTTCGGTCGTATTTTTTTGAATCAATACTTTATGGAGAAGCGAAAGTATTTATTACCCAGTTTTATTTTTTTTCAAGAAACAAAAACGCTTCACTTACTTTTCTCCAAGGCCCCGCAGTCCAATAGTATTTATCAGTGCACTCCTGAAGTTTACAAGACTGTTCGCTCCTGGGTTTATCACTCATGGAACAGCCATCGGTCGGCGCGGGATCGATCCACCCATATCGATTGATTTTGTGACAAGTGACCGCTCTCTTCTGGATACCACTACCACAATCTTCCGAACACTTTGGACAGAAATAGAAAGAAAAGAAAAATACAAATAGTGCGTAAAATATTTTGCATTTCATTTCCATTCAATTAATTCCACCCATCAAACTGAATCAATTCCAGTCATGCACATGCATTCCCATGCAGAGGAAAATGTTCACGAGCAATAAGTCTACAATTGTTTCGTGTGAACGATCATTTCTCTAATTGCCATAATTAATTTCTCTAGGTGTAGCAATGAAGCCATTCCCAATAAATTCAACTCGAAGGGACAATGAATAATTATCGCCTGAGTAACATATTTCCCACGATGGAATCATTGTCAGACTATCAATCAAAATATATCTCCAGCAATTTTCATTTCTTCATTAGACACTTTTTCCCCCTCAATTCTTGCGCTCTATTAGTCATCCAATGACACCATTTACGTCAATTCCCCGAGAATTATCGTCAACAGAACGATATCAGTGATAAAACACGTGTACCTAGACGGCACGAGTTAGTGCGAGTGTTCATGCAATTGAAAAAAAATAGAACGATCAATTTTTCACGTGTCCTGAAGAAAAAAACATGTAAGCAGTGTTTTTTTTTTGTATATAGTAATTATTGTTGCTTACAAATGAGTGATTTGATTCGATTATTAGAATTCCAATTAAAAATTAATCAAATTTATGCTTGTCAATGATAGGCATTGAGAAAAATAATTACTTAAATAATTTCTTCAAGACACGTCAAATAAAAATGATGAAATGTCTGTCTAAATACCGTGTGCGAATGTTTCTACTTGTGTATTTCTCTACCAATTGAATACACGATTGATTTATTTGATTACAGCAATTGACCCTGACCCAGAGTGACTAGGATACAGCCATATAAAAAGCAATAATTAAGAGACACGGGTTATTGATGGAAGGATGGGACATAACTGCATCTACGTCTGACTAATGTGATACTGAAAAGGAAAAAAAAAAGTATTGTAGAGTAATTTGACAGGATTAAAATTGATTAAGATTTTTCATCATTGATTTGATACACTCGATGAATCATGCGATTTTGTTGGGAAATCATTTCTAGCTTTGCGAGCCTCATCAAGCGGTCAATTCCAGGTTCAAGTGGATATTGTTACGTACGAAATAATTCAGTAGAAAAATGTAGCAATTTCATTGGAAAAAATTCAATTGAATTTGTATTGGGCAAAATGTTCAATGTACAATCATAGAAATATTCAATAGAAATTCAATAAAATTTTCTGCTGAAATCGGTAGATTTTTCTTCGAAAATTTCTTTTGTGCATGACGGCAAAGCGATTTTTCCATCTTCAACAATTTTTTTCTCGTCAATTGGAGGTACCTCGGACCAGCTGCCCTCTTGCCAAGTAAAGTCACAGGGTAAACGCTGACACGGCCTCTGCGATCTTGGCCTTGCTAGCCCGAGTCTCGAGCACTGCTCATCCTCTACCAGTTCGTCATTACCTTCGGTCCTCACGATACACTCCACCTTTCGCGTTTTAATTCCACCGCCGCATGATTTTGAACACTGAAAGTACATTTTATTTTCTCCCTGTGCTTCTTTTTTTTTTGTTTCAAAATTGATGTAGCGATCGATGATTTCATTCTCGCAGTCAATTGTATAATTTCTTGAATAAAAATCCAGTGGGTAAGGAGAATCGATTTGGTTACATATTTCCGTGCAATTGAAAATAATTTTTAGTAATGAATTCATTTAGTCCTGAAAAGGTGAACAGAGTATTTTACCTAAAGACAACCGTCTCGTTCTATTCAATATTTCTGAAGACAAACGAAGAAATTTTTTAAACAGACAAGTCTTCCCCCCACAGAACAACACAAAGATCGCCTCTGATCCTTAAACAATTCCCAGGAGTCTGGGATGTAAAAAAAACTGACATTGGGGATGAAATTCTATTGACATTATCGAATTTTCCAGGTTGACCCACAATATTTATTGATTAAATATGCTATTTTTTTCGCGAATTGTTTGGGTTGTATTATCATATTACATATCGAAAATAAAAAAATTAAAACTCAATGAGAATTAAAATAGTTCAAAGAGAATTTCACTAAAATTCCACTAACATTCTCATCGGCTTCCGTTGACAATCAATAGAACTTCGTCTAGAGACCCCAAATTTTTCCTATGATTATTTTTCCTCCATGAGTTAAAAAAACACACAGAGAGAGAAAAAATGTTGACCCTTGGGAGCTGCCAGAAGTGCCCCCACGAAAAAAAAAACTGAATACTTACTGGAGTCCAATTGGAAACGCGCCATCTCCTGGGTAGATTACCCTTGGAATTAGGATTATGATTTCTTTGTATCACGCAAGGTGCCTTCCGGCATTTTTTTGCGTGCTTGGGTCTGTCCATGCTGCATTCCTTATCTGGCAGAGTTTCACCTCTCGGACTCTGGCATCGTACCTGGCGATGCTGGTAGCCCTCGCCGCATTCCACGTTGCACTGAATCACCGACAAAATATTTGGAACAAGAAGTCGTCAAGGTTATTCTCTTATGGCATGCTGTTGACCCCGAGTGGCCCCCCAAAAATTGAACTGGAAAATTGGTCCCTTAAAAAAATTGTTTTCAATGCTAACCTGACTCCAGTCTCCGGTGTTCCAGAGTGGACAGACGTGTCTATTGCAGGGGACAGTGCTTGCTGGGCGCTGATTAGAGTCACAGTAATCATCCCGGGCTGCTGTGTGGGTCTCAATCGATGTGCACTGGACAATTCGATGTTTGAAACCTCCGTTGCACGATCGCGAGCACTAAATAATTGTTTTCTTCCTTAATAAATGTTGATTTTTTGTGTATGTTAATCTAAATCTATCGAGAATAATTTTTATCTTCTTCCTTCTAATGAAGAATGAATTTATTTGCGCGCAAAATTACTGATTCAGCTGCTCCCCCAATCATCTAATGAAATTGCTCCCTAAATTATTCATGAGTGAACGAAACAACTTCCAGAGCCCTAAAATTAGAGGTATAATAGGGCCAGAGTTTGTTTACCTCCCCAAAATTTCCATTTCGCCAGACATATCCAGGATGAAAGCTGATTCCGTTGCTGTCGACTTCATTCTCTTCCTGGGAAGGCTCCCCGTGAATTGGATTGGTGTAAACCACAGGGATACTCGTCTAATTAAAAATCAAGACATTCAACGTCTCAGAATGAAAAACCTCTCGGTCTCATGAATGAAAATTAATTGAAACGAAGAATACTCACAACAGTGGGACAAAGGTCTATTTTACAGGTATCGAAGTCGTCTGGTTTCTCGGAAATAGCGCAAGCATCACCAGTTGAGCCGTCTGCATTCAGGCAAGCGACTTTTCTTCTTCGAGTTCCTTCGCCGCACGTGACCGAGCACTAGAAATTCAATAGCCGATTTAATTCGGGTCGATCGATGCCACGTGCCCCCCCTCAGAGAATCTCGATATTAGAAAAAAAAAAGGATGGGACGATTCAATGGCAAGAAATACTTACGGGACTCCATTCTCCGGTGGACCAGCGATGACAGGGTCCAGCATTGCAGGGTTTTACTACAGCTGGAAGTGGATCAGTGCAGTATAATGAATTGACCACACGATTCTCCACTTGACACCAGAAGGGACGAGCGCGTTTGCCAATTCCGCAGCTTTCTGAGCACTAAACATGAAATATTCATTTAGAGAATCAATCCACTTTCAGAGACAATTTCAATAAATAAAAATTTTAAATACAATTTGAATAAAATTTCAATAAAACTGTTTTGCTGTCTTTCCTGGATAAATGATTGTCCTATTGATCATTTATATGATTGTTCTCATTCAGAATATGAAATTCTAGTTTGATCTACTCACAGGAGACCAATCACCAAAGGCCCACTGGGGACAAGCCTCGTGTCCACAGGTCCTCTCCAGAATCTTCTTCGAGCTGCTGCATTTGTCGTCAGGAACGATTCTCCCAAGTGAATCCACACAATTAGCCGTTCTCATCTGCATTCCCCCTCCGCAGGAAACACTGCAGCTTCCCCAGTCTGAGTAGGACCAGTGGGCATCGTCGCAGGGTCCAGTGCAAGGTACAAGCTCCTTCGGGCGATTCAAGTGCGAGCAGGCATGGGGTGGGAATGGACGAGGTGTTCTATTAGCTGATGTCATGAGATTCTGGACGCACCGAGTCGAGACTGTTTGGGTTCCTGGGCCGCAGTGATTCGAACACTCTGATCTCGATGTTTCTTGCCACCTAAAGTAACAGAATAATTAACAAAAAAACGGACAAGCAAATAATAAAATTAAATAAAGAGTGAAAACAAATTTTTTGAATGTTCAAATAAAAAAACCTCAAGGGAGAA
Organism: Psyttalia lounsburyi; assembly: GCA_030522865.1. NCBI lineage: Eukaryota > Metazoa > Arthropoda > Insecta > Hymenoptera > Braconidae > Psyttalia > Psyttalia lounsburyi. The sequence goes on from JAPYZN010000005.1 coordinate 106,034, forward strand.
AAGTGAGATTAGAAAACGTTGAAGTTAAGTTAGTTCGCGCACGAACTGATAAACATTGGAAAGAGTCAAATATTCTAATCTCAATGTTCGAAACAACGACAATATTTTGCCAAACTCAAACAAAGAGGAATGTACCAACGAGTATTAGTCAACAACAGTGAACAAGGAAATAATAGTTGTCGAAACAGTGGGTCAAAATAAAAATAGCCAAAATGACTCAACTGTAGAATGCAGTGGCCGTTGCACATTTGTGTTTCTTCCTGTGGACGTTCCTCTGGTCGACAGTAATCGTCAGACACGACGTCTTTATGCTCTGTACTCCGGCACTCGGCTCTACGCTGCCTACTACCCTGGCACATGTGACTGCACGTGGACCAATCACTCAAAATCCAAGTAAAACTGTCCAGTATTTTCTTCGGTACAGTGTACTCATAAGTTATTTGCGGTGGCACGATATCTCCCACCGATAGCACCTTTCAGTAATAAAACAAGAGGTAAAAAAATCGAGTTTAGAGATCTTAACAAGGGAAGAAGGACTGGGGAGGGAGTAATTGTGATCGTAAATCATTTGGTAATAAAGGGGGATACACATCTTACTCCGACATACAGTTATTTTACCTCTAAAATTAAATCGAAGTTGATGGGTCTGGAGCTGTTCAGACGTTCGATTTTTGGGCCTGGGCCACTGTACTCGATTGCCAATCCAGGGAGAACTATAACTTTTCGATGCATCACCATGAAATTCCCGTTTAATATGTATTTACCATTTTCACCGAGCCTCAATGCTGAAAAAATTATCGGTTCTCATTATTAACATCTGAGAGAATTTTAGGGTCAACGATTTTATCAATGAGATAAAGCCAAATTGGTAGAGTGAATGGAGTTTAATTAATTCCACTAGATATAGATTAAATTGTTTTGATTGACGACAATTATTTTTCCTGACAATCGAAGAGATAATTTCCAATTGAAAATCCTCAATAACTCACCCAAATAATTGGTATCATTGTGCAGTCCGCCCCAGCCTGTCTGCCTGATATCAATATAACTGCTGCCAGCTGGAATCTTAACTACCCTTCTGTACCCATAAAACCCACTGACATTGTACGATCCCGTGATTCTCTGACAGGTGCTGTTATTTCCCCGACAAACACCGCAAGTATCCAACTCAGCGGTTGAATTGAGTATATGATCACAGCCGGCTGGTTTGCAGTGTCCCTTGACGCATATATGAAAGGTGTCGGGTCCACATGGTGTACCATCGATCACTTTGTCTCTCAACATATAGTACTGATTACTATCAACCTGACAGTAGAGTTTACATCGCTCCTCAGGTGGAACTGAAAGGTGAGACGTCAGGATGAGTCAAACAAAATGTCATTAGTTGAATTGATACACGGTGAGAAAAATTCAGCAAAAATTACGTGACCGTTTAGCAACATGGATTAACTGGCCAATAAAAATTGCCCAGTGGTTCGGGACAATTACCCGACCGCACTGTAAAATTTGTTAACCGCGTCATAAAAGTTATTTAATCGTGTACATTATTTTTGATGAAAATAATAATGTATGGGAGTGTATGTAATGGTAAAATAAAGTTCTCAATGATGTTTTAATTTGTAAATTCAAATTTGCACACATTGGATATATTCAACGTACTTTTTATGTATTTTGCATGCCACTTGACGTCGTGTGCCAAACCTTTGATGTTCAGATTGTTATTGTTGAAATTGGCGCACTGTTCCTGTCTGAAAATCAAAATGAGATACCTCTTTATAACATCACCTGTGAAATAAAAATTATTTACTCCAATCATTACTCTCAATTAAGAATATTTATCCATTCCTAAAGACTCCAAACATAAAAATTACATTGAGTGCTGTTGCTTTTGGATAAACATCCTCAATTATTAAAAATTATCCGAAAATTTAACATTTAACGTTTACCACGTTCACTCACGTCCATTAGTGAAAAAATAAAACTTACCGAAAATCAACCGATCCAGTTGGACACTCTTTGGTGCCGCAGCTTCGATACCTAACTCTCTCCCCGATGCAGTAATTTCCATCATTCTGCGGCGGTGGATTGTTGCACTCGCGCTCTTTGATCTTGATACCTCCACCGCATGTTCTCGAGCACGGCCCGTAGGGACCCCACTCGCCCCATTGTCCATCAACAGGGGCTAGATTCTTCTTGGATACGCATTCTCCGCGGTGACACCACTTGCCATTACCGCAGGGTGTACCATCAGCCCAGGGCATGTGTTGTGTGTGACAGTGAGATTGACGGGTCCAGGATGGCGCGGTGCACCAAAGTCTCTTGCACACTGCCTGGCCGGTAACCAACCACGGGCTAAGTTTACCTTGCTCCTTAATTACTAGGATTTTCTTATGACTAGTGGAATGGAACTGTAAACCTGTTCTATAGAATTTTTTCGAGGAGGAATTTTTCACCGCTTGAAGAATTAAAATGTTTTTCAAGTGTTTAAATGGGAAAAAAAATCATTTATATTGGCTTCCCCACTTAAAATGTGCTTATCGAACAATGGCCTTGGTTGCCAGACGCGGGAGAAATTTTTAGGACTCCCCGAAATCTTCTAAAATGTCATAAAATCCCTTGAAGTCTAGACAGCTCTTTCTGAGTGATTATCCCGTTATTAGCACCTACAAATGTATTTCTAACACTCATAAAATCATTCTCACGTCCTCAAAAATATCATTAGCCCATATTGAAATAAAAAAATCACTCGTCTCTCCAACAATACTCCTAATGCCGAAAGAATGTACCTCCCACGTCACTCCACGAGCCCGCGCACTCAATGAGTTTGAATAAAAAATCAACAGATCATTAATCAAACATCATCACACTAATTTCAATCCCAAGATGAACGCACGTGACTTACCATCATTCTCCATGTGCGGACAGATTTTCGAGCCCGGACCAAAGACAAGTTCGCACTGCTCGTTCTCTGAATAATCCTCACCAGGTAAACGACTGACGATAGACCTAATCATGTTGTTGGGCTCGTCCAGAAGACAATTGGCATAACCAGCTCTAGAAATAAACACATGAATTTATCACCAATGAGAGCATGGCAATTGTAAATTGTCTAACAAAGGACAGAAGTCGGTGTTGCACGAGGAGGAGAGTCACAGGCACGAGCCACTGTTTCTCTTGACTCGTGGAACCGGATTCCTAAGACCAAGCAACCGAAGGTACCAGCACTCTTTGCTACACCAGTCTGTTGTACACTGGAGAGTAAAAAAAAAACCTCACCAGCACGTCTTTGCTCGTTTCTCTCCCCCTCTGTGCCACTGATACATCCAAGGTTTAAGCGGGTATGAGTTAACGTTTACATGAAATTGCATCCGGTATAACAGATAGGGTAATTCGTGGGGGACAATATCGTTATGTTGAAATGATTTTTCACTATATTTTTGGAGAATATGATCGATCGGAGCTCCAAAAAGAAGTAAAAATTGTGGAAAACAAGTTAGATGATGAAATTCAATTTCTCTATAATATATTTTCTATTGGACTTTATCTAGAAATGACAAGAAACATTTAATGTTTAATTATCTGACCATTTTCTGGCTGTCTCATTGAAAAATGTACATACTCTTGACATGGAATAGGAGAAACATTCATACCCGATAGTCTTTGAAACCTCGAATTTGTGTTCTCATTGTTCCCTGTCCGCCACACATCACCTCAAATATTATCTCCATTTTCTCCCGGAAGTCTAGTCCCTATCTCACCTCTCAAAAAATTCCCAAGAATACTCCGTAAAAATACGAAACAAAAGCTTCAGCATTTGGCGCCCATAAAACTTACTCGAGAAATTCTGTGACATAGTGACGAGAGCATTTGGACCATTCCCAAGGAAATGTGTTGTCGTCTAGCATTCGAGACATCACATTGTGCACTCCCGACCGATTACGGAATTTTGTGCACTTGGAGTCATCGTCGTGTGGCATGCTGAACCTATAAAAGGGGACACAAAAAATAATAACACAGAAAAACAAAAAAATTCAATTTATCGTCGAGGGATTTTTCCCCTCGTGGGCGACTGTGGCAATGTCACTGGTGGTACATGGGCGTTATCTACTGGAATTTAACTCACACATGTCCAATCTCGTGGGCAATTGTGAAGGCCGCAGCGAGACCATTGTCCTGTACAATTGCGCATGATGATCCTGGCGAACACATTCTCCCAAGTTCGGCTAGACCCAGTGTGTCACACCTCTTCTGTCTCGGATTGTGACATAAATTTTCCCTACGCAGAAATTTCCCAATAGAAAATGAATAAAAAAAAATCATTTAAAAACTCTAGATAATTTTGCTTGGGAAGGAATGCCCATCAACCATCATTGGCAAAAATATTAAATATAAACTATTGCGTAAGGATTGTACTATCCACGAGAAAATAATTATCAACGAAAGACTAAACCACATCTATTCCCTCCAAAGATCGTAAATAACATTTCTTTAAAGTGATCAACGGCTCCAAGTGGCTCCCAGGGATGTCTCAATCCCTGTAATAATCTTTAATTACGCGATAATTATCCATATTCCACTGGTTAGTGGAGTCAATATATCTTGTGATGACTGAAATACAACTATCTTAACCCCCCGAGGTGATCTGACATTTGGAATGACCCATAATTAGCGACAGGAAATGGTCAGGAGACGGCAAAATGTGAAATCGTTATACCGACCTCGTTAGGAGTAGCGCAGCATCGTGATGCTCGGGCGATGGTTCGTCTGGATTATTACGTTTCTGCCAGTAACAGAATCTCTTCAGCATGTCTGCAGCTGCTATTCCATCACTGTCGGTGCGCTTTACGCCAAAGATCTCGTCGGTTTTTACGATTTTCGTTACGGCTATGCTTATGGGATTGCCAATCGAGGGATCCTTGTAAATTCGAGACACCTGAGGAATTGAAGCATCAAGTATTAACCTTAGTCCATTAATTGCTGAAAAATCCGTTCAATTTTGGAATATCTAATAAAATGACAATTTTCATAAAATCCCGATTCAAAAATAATTTAACCTGAGCATTCCAATCGAGATATTCTTCTTAAAAATTATTTTCCTCCGTGCACAGCAAAAAATTCCCATCACGTACAGTAATTGACAAATAATCAGGTTAATCGAATGTTTCTCAAAATAGAGTTGAAGCCCATAAAGTTAAGATTAAATACAGCTCGAAAAAGGCGTGAAAATGAGATAATTCTGGGCTGAAATAGCGTGGGAGCAGATTGTAGCCAATGATAAAAGATCCATGTCAGTCGACTCGACTTCCGTTTGTCTACTCTCAAAAAAAGAGACTATTAAACGAGGAATTCTCAACAGTCGTGGTCAAATGTACGCGTTAATTGAAACGGAAAGAAGTCTCTGCAAGCCGTAACCAATGTCTTTACTACTTATTCGAGCTGAGGTGCATGCTAAAAATGACGCAATGGGTAAACACTGAGAATTTTTTTACTATTTTCCTCGACTCGTGTTTCTCCCCCTCCTGTACTTCATGCGAGTTTGCTAATCGGTGGAACATGCAAATGCGTAGCGGTGAGGAGTGCTGGAGGTGTATGTTGATGGCAAACCGGGCAATCTGTAGTTGCGAATAACTTGGGGAGATTATTATCTAATGATTCTTTGGGATTAAACATTTTCGCAACTTTAATTTTCAATCGGGAGCTAATGAATTAACTGTTTGTTTGAAAAGTGTTCTATTAAATGGTGGATATGGTGAGACCCATCGAGGCCATTTCAACGAATCAAAGCCGATTGCAAAGTCCGAAGGAGTACCTTCGAAATAAAATAAAAACTTGTAAATATCACTCGGCCGTTCCTAAGAAATATCCGATCGAAAGCTGTCCATTATTTTCTCTGGGAAGAACAATCTGGGGGAATTAATTTCCATCAAGTAGGTCTCTAATGACATCTTGGAAGCTATTGCAATAAAATAGAGCACTTGAGGAAACCGGAAATTTAAGAGTTCAATGGAAAATGCCATTATCACATTTAATGCCAATGGCCCCGGAGAGAAATCTATATGTTTCAATTTTTTACCCTTCATTTTCGCCACAAAATCGATCAAACCTTAAACATCGTAGCCCACCACGCTGGGCCCACGTATGGGTAAGTGGGTTATCCGTAAAAGCGAAACATAAATCGAGCATTTATCGAGTCGAGGAGTGACGAGAGGCCGCGATCGCCAACTACCTATCAACGATGCAATTTTTCGATTCATTTCAGGATTGCAACGGTGGGAAATTTTAGGTGAATATTCAATGACAATTGCCAGCTAAAAGACTTAAGGTTGCGTTTCGAAACGTAATCTGGGAGGGAAGTAAAATTTTATAAAATATTGTCAATTCTCACGTAATTCCTACGATCTGTTTCGTAAAAATTTTTAAACAGCCAGTAATTGTTATGTTCCCGGGTGTAATGATTTGTGAAATTTCAAGATTTTACACTCTCTAGAAAAATTATAATTAGCAATTATATGAATAATAAAAATGACATAATTAATTCCTGGCTAAAAACAATTTACACCAGCAGATAACGTGAATTATTCCGTAAGATTTATTGAATACTTATCTCCATGTGAGTCTATAAAAAATGAGTCGATTTCAGTGTTCAATATTCATATTTCCACACTAACAATTTTTTCCCATACTCCTCTCTCCCAGCATTTTCATGAAGAATGAGGCGTTCTGTCTCGTTAGCATTACCATGCATCTCGAATAACACCTGTCGTTGTCACTCACTCCCGCCTTCGCGGTATATCTACCCATAAAATTCATCCGTCCCACTCAGTGATAGAATTAAAAAATCCCACCAATAACTCATTGACATGCAGTGAAAAGAAATAGAGAAAATTCTGAATACGTGCTTCTGACTTGTAAACAACTAATAGAATTGAATCATCATATGAATGCACCTCCGAGAAGTTGTATTTCACTTTAAGCCCAGGGTATGAATGAAAATTACGAGGAGTTAAATTTCCGATGGGATTTAACGTACGGCAAAACCCAAGGTTAATGTTTTTCATTATATAACGCACTTAACACTCACTGGGTGTGAAAATCTCGAGTCAAGGGACATCGACCTCATTCGCGAGTGTCGAGAAAAATCGGCCGACAGAAATAAAGTAATTTCTTCACTTTGATATGAATAAATTAGAGCGGATGGGGAAGATATTTATCGATTGATTCAGGTGAATGGAATCAATCAGCCGATGCCCAATCCATTTAATTCTCTCGGCAGGAGAAAAATTGATCGAGATAATCGATGATATGCAGTGAATCGTTTGCTGATGTTAGTGGACACTTCACTAAAAGTTCTAAAAGACTTCCAGTGAAATGGTATTGGGGGGAATTCGATTAGAGGGTTTCCCAGATTTACAGGGATTGTTTTTCCCCCGTTTTTTTGGCTGTATTGTCTAATAACGAAAATCCTTATCCCAAAATCGTCACTTTTCCGTTCACCTCGGGGTTCATCGGGAGTTATAAAATCCACCAGATGTTTATGTTAGCATCTGAGACGTCGAGTTAACGCCATTCTAACTGGATTATAATTGGCGATCCGGTCGCCACGCCGTTACCTCAGTTTTGCGGAGATACAACCGGTGGTTAAGGTGGAGTCATGATCGTCTGCACGTGCCTCAGAGACACGCTACAGTGTCGAGGGGGGCTAAATTATCCGAGAACTGCAAAGTATCTTGAGGAATTGATAAAAAATATTCGTGCAATGCCCCTTGGAGCCCCAATAATGACTCATAAATATAGGGTACACGCCTCGATTCTCGAAATTCGAGGCTCTCGAAGGGAGATTAATGAGAAAAATATTTGAGGAACAGAGAAATTGCTCCAAATAACATTTAAAAAAATTGATTTATTTTTTCTAAAAATCTAGCAAATAAAAAAAATTGAATCGTCATACCGTGCTCATAAGTACAAGTATGTACGCGACAAGGCTGTCCCCATGATAGTCCACCATTTTAGCATCAGCGACAACCATGATCTCGATAAAGTACTCCCTCGGCAGTGCTCTCCTCGCTCTCCAATTATTGAATCCATCGTCAATGTTAACGCTCTCCAGGCTCTCCTCAATCCTACACCATAAAATAATCGTCCTTGAGGTCGAAAGAAAAATTACTGTATCCCTGAATTTTGAAGGAAATTAGAAATTTTATGGTTTCAATTTCAAGAATTTTTTTAGACTTGTAATTGGCAAAATCATTGGCAATCATTTGAATGAAATTCCTCGATCTCGTTATTCTCACTCTCCAATTACTGAATCCATCATCAATGTCGTCGTCCCCAGTTCCCCTCAATCCTAAACAACAAAATAATCATCCTTCAAGTCGATAAAATCCAGCAGAGCGCGTGCACATGCATCAGCACCAAATCGCCTTCAATCTGAATTTAATAAATTGCATCCACGATGTGAGAAATTAACAACCACAAGTGTCTCGAGAGACGAACGGTCCCCGATAGATCCCATATTTAGATAGTGTCGAAGGATAAAAAACATTGGTTGAGAAAAAAAAAATCATTTGATAAAAAATAGTCATTGCGTGTGGCTAATGAAAATTCCAGGTATCAACGGCTGTCATCGGCGTTTTGTTTCGCCTGGAAACGTTGAAATGGGCGCGGCCATAAAACAGAAAATAAAGAAGAAAAAAGGGATACATTGGCGCCTATTGCCGGAGACAACATTTCAACTATAAATTATGATATGGAATTTTACAAGGGGAGTGAGATTGAAATGTCGTGCGATATCGTTGCCAAGTGTAGAACTAAACACTCGGATTTATTTTTATAAAACATCGGGAGGATGAAAAACTGGATCACTTGGGCAACATTTCACCGAGGAATGCTGGTTATTATTATTAATGATTGAATTGCGTCAAGCCGTAAAAGATACTAGATGAGATCAGACCTTTTTATCGCATGCGACAGAGTTCAGAATTATGAAATTAGGGGGATAGGATATTTAAAAGACATAAAAACATTTCTTCTATGATTGGGGGAAGTAAATGTGTCAAGTTTTATGGGCGGCGTTAATTTAAATGAAATTCCTGGTGAATGCGTTCGAAAGGGAACCAGTGAATTAGAAAGGATTATTTTGGAGTGAGAATGCGGACGTAGAATTTTTTGTGTGCAATTTTTAAAAATTTACACCTAATTATTGCCTTGATAAATTCTGGATCTCTCAATAAAATTGATAATTTCCTCAAAATTCGAACGATTTTTCAGTTGGGATTGATTAAAAAATTGTCAGAAGTAATTAGACTTCGCCAATTGCATTGAACCAAATATTCAAACCTCTGATGTTTCCACTGGACCTGACGCGGGTACGATCTCCCGTAATGACCGACAAACTCCTCGAAACCTTCGTCGGACGCCTCCTCAATCGATCTATCCAGGAAATTCTTCTCAGTCAATTCCCGCCGCTCACGTCTGTGATCGCCGACATAAACTCTACCAGCTGAACTGTCGTCAATAAGTGGCGTCGGTGCTTCCTCCACAGTATCGTAATCTGCAATCAGAGGTGATCAGTATCAATACGGGTTCTTCATGGCGAATGTGAGAATCAATCATGATACTGCATGCTTGAGGTACACGGTTTCATTCATTTCTAAATCGTATTTGCATTGCTTCCGCGTGCTATGATCAATGGTATCCGTTGTTCGGTGAGACAGAACATTGGAAATATCAATAAACATTAGGGATTCATTTTCGTTGTGAATTAGTAATCGAGACGAGGTCAGAAATTTTTTTTTCACACTAAATGTCCATCAATTTTACCATCACCTAAATACTTTTTTGTTATTTAAATAATATATTTTCCGCCTGAATGAGAATGAGAATTAAATAAACCAGGGGAAAAATTGTAAATCGTTCTTAGCATTGATATTTGTTCTCCGGTAGAAAAAAAAAACAACATTCCTTACCACAAGGAACTAATTCCTCTCGTATAATTTGATATTAAACACCGATACCACTCGCATTTTAAATCTTTCCCATTTTTATTGTTAGTTATAAATCAGTAGCTGTCAAAGTGGAAGATAGAAAAACGTCCACCACAGAGATTGAATGAAAATGTACAGCCCGTTGCGGTAGGTCGAGATAAGTTGTCCGAGTGGTACCCTTGATGCAATCGAAATGATTGCTTTATTACCTCCAGTGTAATGACCACAATTACGCCTCGCAGTGTGTATAAGTGTATTCTGAAGAGTATTGTTTCATTATTCGCTCCTAAATCTCCACGTGTACTTTGCAGATTTCTTTTTTTTCATTCGACTATTACTTTTTTTCTCCTTCTATGAAGGCCTCTCGTGGATCCGATTAGTCCCAGGTCTGATGTTTCAGACGTTGGAAAGAAAAAAATAAGCGCGGAGGGGGAACTTGAGTCCTGGTATTTCAATGAATCGTGGGCGGATAGTCTATCCTGGGAGTGGCTTTTATCATTCTAATTTCAATCATTATACATGGTTAAATGGGATTACATGGGGATGGTGAGGAAAAAATGGGGGAGATAATGCATTCGTAGAAAGGTGGAGAGTGAATTCAAATTTTTGCCTCATTGAGTCCGAGGCTAGGGATTTTTACAATTTTTTTTTAATGAAATATTTGATTAACCCGTCAGTGGTCGCGCTATGAGATTTTCTCTCACGCTTTTTTTCACGGTATAGAAAACTTGACCGAAAACTCGATATTTTTCGGCGAAAATTCCTCTATACCCCTAGTAACTATCCCTCTTACCTCTGAAATCGGTCCGAGTGTCCTAAAATTGATAATTAATTTTTAAAAAAATTATCAAGCTCCGTCACAAAATGTGAGAGATTCTCTCACTGTGCGCCTAAAGGCAGTTGGCGAGGAGAGCGCTTCGGGTGAGCTCGATCGCGGCCGATAAAGGCCGAAGAGCTGAACGGAGGTGGGCCGGTGGGTTGGGGA